>MAVT02001347.1:0-13522 GCA_001702395.2 Diaporthe helianthi | reverse complement strand
AGTATCTTGAATTTCGAGGTTGAAAATTTAAGTGTAGGCTAGACTTTTTAAGGCCTACTATAGGCTTTTTAATACTATATAAAAGGACTATATATATTTAACTTATCTATATATTAAGAATAATACTACTTACTACTATAAATATATTTAAGCCTAACTAAGTAGTAGTTTAAAAAACTTATAATTATATTTATAAACGAATTTACTTTAACTATATATTATTTTTATATTTAAGTTTTTATCTAGTTCTATTTAGCTAAAGCTTATTTTTAATTTATTTTACTTAACATATATACACTTTTTTAATATAGTTTTTTAAATTATTCGTAACTAAAAGTTTAATATTCTTAAAGATCTAAATATATTTAAATTTTAGCTTAGAATTCCTTTATATCTCTAAGTATATATAAAGTATCTTTAGAGTTAATAAATTTAGTTTAAAGTAAAAAGCTACTTTAATATTATAGTTAAACTTTTTATTTATCTCTATTTCTATTATATTAAGGTAGTTTATAAAATTTTCAAGCTATATATTGATATAATAAAGTATAGTTACCTTATATAAGGTTATCTTAATAGTTTATAGAATTACTTTAAAGTAGGTTTTAATAGGCACCCTTCCTCCTAGAGAAAAGTCCTGTTTAGTACTAGTGTAGTTTAAGAACTAAGAAAATATCCTCCGGGACTTTGCGCCCTCTTCAATGTCTAATTGCGCGAGGGCGCGAACTAGCGCTTTTACACAAGTACGGAGTACCAACACAAAGTACGGAGTACTAAGCTACCTAGGTACCTGCTCTAGCCCCTTGTCCTGTAGAGATTATGAACACTTCTGCTGTCCTTCTTCTTGAATCCTAGGTAGGTAAGTAGGTTTAGCCTCTTAATAGCCGAAAATCACCTTTAACATGCCATGTCAAATCAACAGGGCATGTTACAATAACAAGCTATGGAGCCCTTACATGCCATCGCTGTCCTCTAATGCATATAGGGGTAAAAATCATTTAACCGCATCCCACGTTTCTACTGGACTTCACTTTCACACTAACAACACTGGCACATTTTTTTCAAGCCCACTCAACAGGCTCCTACGGGCATCTTGACACAGCACGCAAACAGTCAAGTAGCCCATGGTTGTCTGCGTCTATGAATATTTTTGGCAACCCGTTGGTTTACATGGTTCTGAGCTGTGCTGGCTAAGTTTTTTGCCAAGTTGATAAGCTTTCTGCAAGGCATCAGAGTTGTTCTAGTTTGTTCATTGGTTCCGGGATCTTTAAGAAACAACTTTGAATACCATGGCCGGATTACGGTCCAGGAGTGGGCGAGGTGGATTCTACCTTGGCATGGTTGCATCTGTGCGGGCTGTTGATTGCTGTCTTGTACATAAATGGGATTGGTACACATTTAGGGCCAATGGTAGCTTTCAACCTTGTTGAAACATTCTTATTCGGCGGAGTCACTGTCGTTGGCTCCATTGTCAGTATCCTTGGGCTGTAGCTATTGAAACTGTGGCTAAAGACAACCCCATTCTTTGTTTGGAAGGCCAAACCGAGCTACAGCCTTGGGCTCGGTTCATATCCAATCATAAACTGCCTGTTGGCTCTGATGGGCCTGAAGTACCGTTCACTGTTGGCCGTCAACGTCTGAGTGTACCTCAATGCTTCGCCCCTTACATAACGGATCGGCCCAACACAGCCATGTGGTCGGATGACGACTTACCCAGCCTCTCGATCTGCCAGAAGCTAACGTTGGACAGGGTTACACAGGGTCATACATCAGGTGACGTTTGCATCGGCTACATCATACCATGCTGCGACGAGTGACTGACTGATCGAACATGTAACAAACAGTCCTTTCATTCCTTTGGACTGCCCTCCTCACCTACCTAAGTACCCAAACTGCCATTCGAATCCGCTCACGAGCTCATTCGACGTCCCCATTTTCTCCCACAACTGGAAATTGCAATCTTTCCCCCACACTCTGAAAACTGCAAACTCGACTCTCACGCTTCGACTTGTGTACCCAGCAGACATCTAGGTAAGTTTGGCCCCGAGACCCGACCGTCCAACACGGCTGGGAAGCCTAACTACTCAAGTACTTAAGCTAGAGTATGTAGCGAGTCCGACCTAACATTTTCAAAATCCAGGAACAACACCATCAGCCAAAATGGCATCCCAAAACCCTGCCACCAACAAGTCCCTCTACCAGCGCTACAAGGACGCCAAGGCCAGCAAGCCCATCGCCGACAAGGACCTCGAGAAATACACGGGCATGAGCAAGGATGAGCTCGAGGACTGGGCCAAGGACAGGGACGGCGTCGCGGGCAACCAGGCCGCGGGCAAGATCAACGCCGGCGCTGCGAGTGGGTTTGCTGGCTATGAGGCTGTGCATGGCGTCGGTGGTTGGGGGACGGATGCTCAGGGCGAAGCGAAGTTCCCGCCGCGGCAGTCCAAGGAGTAGGGAAGAGTGGTGATTTTGGCTTTTGGCTGCTTCGGGGCTCGTGGCCATGGGCTGAATATGGGGTTGGACCAGTTGACAAAGTCAGTGAATGCACGTGGGAAGATCAGGACTCTTCTGAGTGTGTTTGGCGTTTCACATCTGGCGGGGGGTCAGCCATAGATGTGCTGCGGTAACATTTGAATGCACTGAAGACTTGGGAAAATACTCATATATGCCTGGCTGCCTTTTTAGATTTCCAGATCGGTGTGAAACGTGGTGGTGACATCTACCAACGGCCATTTCTCCCTCATGAGCCTCAAGTGCTGGTGAACATAATCCGCATTTTGGTGTCTGAACACGATGGAGAACCCTGCAGAACTTCGATCAAGACTAACATGGAAAGCGTCTTCGATGCCCTCGCACATTTGCAGCCTACCTGGAGCTCGCAGTTAGGGGGTCACCTGGAGTTCACCGCCTCCTGCTGCGCCTTCGTCAGCTCCCCCAACGCAGGTGTACCCCATTGCACGATCCATTCCGACCTGAGGGCCTCTGCAATAGACATTCTCTCAGCGGGCTGAAACCTGAGCATAGCCTTGAGCATGCCCAGCAGCGCAACCAGCTCCTCAGCATCCCACTCCTGTCTGCCCTCCTCCCGCCGCAGCTCCTGCAACCTCCTCTCAAACCGGCGCTCGATCGGCCTGCGCACGTCATCGTCGGTGTGGTCCAGCCTCTCGCCATCCTCGGAGAACTTGTCGCCCCGCGCATCCCACCGGTCCCACCACTCGTCAGGCAGCCTACCCAGCGCGTCGACCCAGTCCTCCGTCACCGAGTCCTCAGTCAGGAGAAAGGTCCCGAAGAGCAAGGGGTTGGCCCCCGCGATCTCAAAGACGGCGCACGCGAGCGTCCACACGTCCGACGCGGGCCTCGGGCGGCCTTAGGCGGTGGGGCGTGTGGCATTCTGGAGGTGCCTTCTGGGTTTGCTGCTGCTGGTGCTACTATCCTCCGGCCCTCTCGTCTCGTACGTGCCCTCGCAGGTGGCGGAGTACAGCCCTTTCTTGAGACGCGCCGCTGCTGTCCGCGGTGCATATTTTGACAGCGACGTACTTACATGTCTCGTGGTCTCGTGCTGAGTGCAACTCGGTGATATCCTCCAGGTTTGTACTTTCGAGGCTTTTGACCTCCTCAATAAACTCGTTACCCCAAATCAAATTCGTCCCCCTCGCCCCCCTCTGCGTTGTCAGCCTTGACCACAACCTCGTCAGTCTTGGCCACAGCGTCGACATCCGAGATACGTGCATCAGAGCCGGCTCCAGCGGCGAGCTGACCCTCACTTATCACCAGAACGTATTGGGAATGGTGAGTCCGAGAGAGCGGGTGAGAGGAGAGGCTGATGCAAGGCCGAGTCATTGTGGTATGGCGTCTGAGCCAACCTGAAATTGAACGGAGAGCTGGCTGCGTCGACAAAGCTCGAGCCTGTTGTGGGATCGAGCACTCCCGAGGGAGCGGCACGGTTGACGTAGTGTCGTTGAGACAAGGGCTTTGGATACAGAAGAGGACCACGAGGAGGTTGCCATTGGGATCTTATTATTCATTACAAGGTTTATAGAATGGTGGTCAAGATTGTGTCCCAGGTACTTAAGGGTGTGATCCTGAAAAGAGGTCAGTCAGGCTTGGTTTGCGCCGAGTCCGACTCCGTCCTGACGGACACAAAAAAAAAGCTACCCCCATATCCATGCCGGGGGGTTCAATCATTGATATTCAGCGATGATTTCAATAGCCAAATGCAGACTCACGCAGCCATTTTCAGCCACCTACTTACTACCCACATAGGGAGGTACCTACGTTCCAAGGAGCCTGCTGAAGAAATAAGAGATCTAGGCTCTGTGCAACTGCGAGGCTTGTTTAGACTCATAGCATTACTTTGTTGGGTGGAGGGAGAAAGGGCAAGAGGGACTGTAGGTCGATTTGCAACACTGCTAATATCGGTCATTGTAGACTTCATCCCTAGGTTAATCGGTAATATAAGGTGAGAGCTGGTCTTGGCCCAATTTCCTCCAGCTCAAGGCTGTCAACGATCACAAAAATGCAAAATCCTTCAAATTAAGGCCTTATAGAATGTGGTATGATCATCACCTTGAAATATCCAGCCGTTGCAACTTGATCTCGGTCGACTGTTCCCAGTAGCGTGAGTGTAGCATCTGAGGAGCCGTGTGTGGCCTAGCAAAAGTTGGAGAAGGAACAAACCACAGTATTAGGGCCGGAATAACTTTGCTAGATCTCAACGCTTATGCGGTGGATAAACTTTGCGAAATTGCACAAGACTCCTTTTACCAATGGAATGTTTGATTTACTGCAGCGAAAGGAATTGAGTTTACGCGGTAATAGTGCACTACCTGCTGTACTGCTACCTACCTGGGTACCTAGATACTTCGCAAGTATGGGGTTTTACCTACAATAAAGCTCAATCGTAACTTCTAGTCTATTAGTGACGGGGCCTTGCTCTATCTTGCTTTCTATCGAAGAACAAGAATATACAGTTACATTAGGTAAAATCACTATAAAAAGAGGTTCCTTCTAGTAGATCTACAGTAATGAGACGGTAAGTTAGTTATCAAGAGCTAGGTACCGTTTTAAAATTAGAATAACGTATTTTAATTAGTCAACAGGGTTACATTGTATTTATCCGCGCTAACAAAGTATGCGAACACCCTGTAGATAGGGAAGCCCGAATACTGTAGTACTCGATTAAAAATTCAAAGTGTGCTAATCCCAATCGACCGTGGGGTGTCTACCGGGACAACCACCTTCTACCGGAATTGCAAGATTAAATTTCCAGTCTTTCTCGGTCGTCATGACAGCGGAACTCATCAACAACGTGATCGCGCAAGGCCGGCTGCTGGCATCGCACAGCTGGGAATACGGCACGCTTTCGGAAGCGTTGCTCGAGTGGTACAATCCTGAGATCGCTGTGTTCAGCAAGGACGCGTTCTCAGATGGCCAGATTCCGGTCCTAGATGTCGGAGCTACCCAGTCACTGTCATACGCGATAACGAACATCCGGACCAACTCCACGACTCTTGTCGATGGAGATGGTGAGTGGGCAGCTTGGTGCACATGAGCAATAAAATGCCTCGGGGTTTGACTAATGGGATCTGTTGAGGATACAGGTGCTGCCGGTGACCCAGCCTCTCTTGGGGTCTCAGCCGTTCTCATCGGCCAGACACGGCCCGATTATCTGGCAGCAGCGGAGCGTCAAGTGAATCACCTGCTTGACGATGTCCCGCGCGGGGAAAACGGCGCCATCAGCCACAGGGAAGCCAACGTGGAACTCTGGGCCGACTTCATCTATATGGTTCCGCCGACACTAGCGTACTGGGCTGTGCAGACCAGCAATGCTACCCTGCTCAATGTAGCCATCGAGCAGTGCAACTTATACCGCGAGGTACTAGACGTTTCTGTCGAGAGCATACAAGCTGGTGAAGAGAGTGTGGAAGTTGCGGCAGAGCTCTGGCGGCATATCAATGGCCCTCCAGACGGGAATAATGATGACGGGATATGGAGCACGGGAAATGCGTGGGCGGCTGCGGGCATGAGCCGTGTGCTGGCCACGGCAAGGAACTCGAAGTTACAAGCCGACGAACTGCTGCTCGAGAGCTTGGAAGATAACATCCAGACGATCCTAGACGGCGCAATCACCTTGGACACTCCCGAGCCAGATGAGCCACTTCTGCGGAATTACCTCAACGACACGACCTGGTTCGGTGAGCTGTCGGGGACAACGCTGCTCGCTGCCACGGCATATAGGGCAGCCCAGCTGGAGCCGGCCAGATTTGGGCAGAAATATGTAGATTGGGCGGATGAGAAGAGGGAGGCGGTCACTGGCATGATTGGTGATGATGGGCTGCTTGCTCCTGTGGTCAATCCCTTGGACTGGACGGATAGGACGCCCGCGGCAAAATCACCCGAAGCACAGAGCTTTGCGATGCTCTTATTCTCAGCCCACCGCGACTTTCAGAGATTGTCACTAGCAAATTGAAGAGAAGCCTTTAAATCAAGCCACATGTTAGCACTTGGATCAGCGCACGATTGGTGGATGTACTGACGCAGTGTCGTTGCATACATGTGTAGCCACGAAGGAAGTCGGCAACCTTGGCACGGTCCAGTCATTCCTGCCAGGTTGCGCTCGTGTAACAGGTCCGATTTTATCCCTTTTCACATTATGCATTCGAATCCGGGGATAGACCTGACGTAGAACTGACAGCGTCCTCCTACTATTTATTTATATAGCTTCTTAGCTATTAGATATTTCCTTACGAGCCTAGAGCCTTCTTAAGACTTAAATAGCTTTCGCAATAAAACTACTTCATAAGTAGTAATAAATCATAGTTTAACTTTCTTTAAAGTTCGCTTTTAGGTAAAATTTAAAATGTAGATATTTACTAATTATATAATGTAATAGGATTCTTTTAAAATATATTTATTTAAAGTAATAAGTAAAGCTTTTTCCTAGGATTTATTTTATTAGATTTATTTATATTTTACCCTTTTTAAAGTTTTTCGTATATAACTACTCTATTATCCTAAACTTTACGCACTATAATAGATTATCGTTTAGGCTACTTGTAGTAATAATTCTCGTTAATATTACAATTTGTAGTAATGTCCCTTAACCTAATTTGTGCGGCATAAAGCTATATATAGCTACGTACCTAGGGAGGCTTTTAATACCATGTCTTTTACAAATGCTAGGTCTTTAGGTATTCACTACAAGATAAAGAAAACATATGCCATTAGGTTGCATACGAATTGAGAACGATACTACTTAAGCAGCAGAAGTCCAGATATCGTTAAACATAACAAGAAATTCGAGGGTTTGTCCGTTAAGCTCCTTCTTCACCGCACCACCATCTTCAATTCACCATCAAGATTCGAAGTCGTAATTACACGCGTCGAAAAAATACCATTGTCAACATGCAGCTAAGCAAAATCATCATCGCCTTCGCTCTGCAGACCGCAGCAGTCTTGGCGGCCCCTGCTGTGTCCCCCGAGGACGCAGCAGTCAATGCCGGGTTGGCCGACGTAGTCAGTCTTTCCATCTAATACAAAGCAGATACCGAGGGTATGAATCTGAAAGGTGGTGCTCTAGTGTGTGGTCTGCTGTCTGGACCCGCCAATTGGTTGCACCTTCTGCTGCACTTAAATCGCCCTTGACTCGGAGCCAATGCTCGCCGCAGCGTTGTGTGACATCGTCAAGCTCGAACTGTGATGAATCGACATACTTCCGCCGCCCATTAAGGAGGCGCGAGTGGGGTCCTTAGTTTGGCATAAGACTGGAAAGATCGGCATCATGGCGGGAAATCTTTGAGGATTAATGGACTTGTGCAGATAGGTGCCAAGGTACACATAGTTACTCAGATACTTGTTGGACAACACATAAAATATCCCGCTGTGACTCGCACCTGTCCCGGTCTCCCAGTCGAGGATGTACAAATTCTGAAAATAATGGCACAGCAGGCTGTCGGCTGGATGTTTGGAGAAAGAAAAATATTAGAAAGGTTAGCCAGTGGTCTCCCCAACGTCGGTGTTCTGGTTTGCAGTAGATTGATTAGGATATACTATATACCTGCAATCCGTGTGTCGTTACCAAGATTCGGCGGACCGATGCGCAACACTGGGCTCCTTTCCAGGAGAAAGTCCTGGAAGCGCATCTGTCCCACAGCTGAAAAGTAGTCCAGTGCCTTGTCCGCGGTCTCAGTAGGCTTCAAATGTTGTCATAATCACGGCCGGTATCCATGTAGCTGAAGCGTTGGATAAAGGAAGCAGGCCCACTCCCAATAACGGACCCCATTAGAACTTTGAAGCTGGGATATATCAAATTTTACCTAGGTCAGGCCATAAACATGGGTGAAGCACGGAGACCAACTCTGGTACTTGATAGGATCGACAATGACGCCGTGTACGTGGCCAGTGGCGGCCACAGCACTGGAGGCGACACTATCTGGACGTTCTTTCTGATCGTGGCGTTATCGAAATATGTCATGGGAATTTTTAAAAAAGATTATATGAATTCCAAGAACATGGTGGGCGCTCAGAGGAGAATTTCCGAATGTTGTTAGGCTCTCATCGGCCCCAGGGAGAATTGATGCACCGGGGAGCGCGGTTTTGAAGCAAAATGGATCGATCCAGCGATTGAGTGTACGAGTATGAATTCGAAGTCCATCGTCATTGGCCATCCCAGCTACCATGACGGGGAGAGTTTACCATAAGTTGTATTTGAGTTTGATACCACCAAGCCATCGGCCAAGATAGCCCTACCATCCTCAACCGCTCTTAGGCTTAGAGGTCTCCTCTTCGGAATCGCCCATTCCCACGCCAGATATAAAAGCAGCTCTCATGCAGGCGCCAAGATACACAAACGGGATGTTCCCCCAGTCAATAGCATTCCACCGGGCAAAGTTCCACGGCAGGTAGATGCCCAGCCCCAGCTGCCTGACGGTCCAGAGGTGGCCCAGGTCGGCGACCAGCAGCCCGAAGAGCACCGTCTTCCAGACGCGCAGGTCCGAGGTTGAGCGGAGGACGAGGGCCTCGTTCAGGGTGAAGAGCAGGTACAGGTTCGCCAGCTGGGACAGGACGATGGAGGTTCCGGTCGGGATGGCGGTGCCGGGGGAAGGTGCGGAGGCGGCGTGTGTGAGGAGGAGGTATTCGTCCTGGCGGAAGTGGGCGTAGAAGGCGCCGACGAGGGCCGAGATGGGCTCTATGTAGAGAAAGAACAGGCGGTATGGCAGTGGGAAGCGGGTGAGGCCGGCTGGTTGATGCTGCTGAGGGGCCATGGCGGTTGAAGCTCAGGATTCGGATGGGAAGTGGTTCTTCCGGTTTCTTTTTGGGTCCCTTAGAGTGATGATACCCTCGTATTAGTTGATCAGTATTTATTCCAGGGTCTTTGGTGTAATCTGTGCTCGACTTGAAGGCACTACATCAGCGAGGTGAGGTTGAACTTCTCCACAGTGACGGGACCAACTCGTTTCGGGTGTGCGACCAAACGGCCCCGAGTTCAGGCCCACCTCCTCAAGGCAGGGGTATCCTGGGGCCGATCCGTCTTGTGCTCTAAATTTCGAGGACAAACTCCCTCGACAACATTAAGAAACTTGCTCACGAAGCTTGATGGAACGAGAATTCTCGCAGGAATGACGGTCAAGAAGTGAAATGTGTGGTCTCTTAAATCCCATGCACGAGTTTGGCCTGGACGTTAGTTTGAGTATTGGCCATCACGGACCTGGCCTTGGACCAGTGCTGATTCTCCCAGGCCCCCGGGGCCGTCTCGGGTGAAGTCGTACATGCCTCTGAGCTCAGCCGTTCACCCAAGATCTCCAAAACATCATTGATCGAGAGTGCGGCAGATGGCCTGTAAGGTTTTCTTTAGGATAATTTCCGACATTATTAATTTCACAACCAGACCAAGTAAAGCTCTGCTCTTGGAAACATCAAGTTGCTCAATCGGACAGCATTTCGGTGGACCCCTGAGATTCTCAAACACCACGACGCCCCTAACCATGGTCGTGGCCAGGGGTAACTGCACTACCACCCCGTCTGATCGTCGTCCCAAAACACTGGCCCATGGCCGACATTCGCGTTTGAGCCTGCTTTCAACGACACCTCGACATTTATTCTCTACTTCGGTGACATCGACTTCATCCTATCGTTCTTTCTAGAATATTTCTTTCTAGAATATCGAAGCTTTCAAAGATTTCTGTACGTGAATGCTGATTTAGTCAGCGCACGAAACAACACTTCTTAAGGCATTATTCCAAGGCACACATCTCATACCATGAAACGGCGAGGCGCAACAAGGACGCAGCGGCTCTATTCGACCTGAAGCGGACCAAGACTTCTTTGCAGCTCTGCCCACCAGCTTAGACCAGGCGTTGTATTGTACAAGCTCAACTCACGGGACCGTAGTACGCTGCACATTGATCCTGCCGGCACCGTCTCAACATCGAACCCACCCGAGCCCGGCATGGTTAAACGGCCGCGTCCGCTCATCGAGTCCTGGCCAGGGTATGGGAGGCTTCCATTCTACTACTCCGTGAGTACAGCCGATCTTATCCTATACTCGATTACACGCTCGACTGAATTTGTTCTAAAACACTTCAACGGTCTGAAGCGTCCCGACCTGAGGCCTCCACGCCTGAACATCCTCACTGCAGACCCTGAGCGAGCCACTTCGGGCTACATTTTCGTCTCCCCATCCTTCAGCAGTCCATACCGACCAGACTCTGGTCCGTATATATTCGACACCAACGGAGTAAGTTTGGAGTGTCTAATACTATCCTCGCATCCCGTCCACGTTGAGCCTTCAATCATTCCTCGTCACATGTGGATTTTGGATGCTAACATTCGGCGTAGAACTTGGTATGGTCGGGCATCATCGCCGCCGGGGGAGCAGGCACCTCAGATGTGCATGGCCTGTATGTCTGCCAGTACCGTAATGAGCCACATCTGTGCTTCTGGCGGGGCCAGCAGCGAGGGACCCACGGCGGCGGCATGGGCGTGATCATGGACTCATCGTACAACATCGTGCGCACTGTGTCCTCTATAAACCAATCCGGCGTCGATTTCCACGAGTTCCTGTTGACAGCCGACGACACAGCGCTGATCACCACATATCCGCCCAGATTCATCGACGCTGTTTGGACGCTGGACTCTTGCTTTGAAGATGTCCCGCTTTTCACTGATGATGGACGGGTCCCCTTTGAGTGGTGTGCGTCTGAGCACTTGGATCTGAATGAGAACCCCAGCCGGAATGAGTTTGTCGCAGCTCAAAAGGGCCAGACTCCGGACAGAGCATGGGATCCTGTTCACCTCAACAGCGTGGACAAGACCCCTGCAGGTGACTATCTGATCTCGGCCCGCTACCTTGACTCCATCATGCTTGTGTCGCACCTCGACGGCAGCATCATGTGGCGTCTAGGCGGAGCAAAGTCTTCGTTCAAACTCGAAGGTTTTAACTTCACCCGACAGCACGATGCGAGGTTCTTGTCTTATATCGATGGCTCCAACATGATAATATCGCTTTTCAACAACGGAAACGACGGCACAGACTCCAAAGGCAACCCGTCAAAGGCATTGGTGCTGGAGCTCGACATGCAGAACATGTCAGCCAAACAGATCTCCGAGTATGGCCGGGTTCCCGCAGGAGCAGCCGGCTTCAACGGCACAGAGCTGGACACAAGGCGGTACGTCGACTCCAACGGCATGGGAAACGTCCAACTCCTTCCCAACGGCCACGTCCTCACCCACTTTGGCCGCCACGGCGCCATCGCCGAGTACCCGCCCGAAAGGGACAGCGACCCAGTCTTCTTCGCCAACCTGTTGCCAGCACAGCAGACGCCCGACCCACCATCAGAGACGCTGTCGTGGACCGCAAATAACTACCGCGCTTTCCTCCTCCCGCACGTCAACACCACCACCGTCACCAACATCGTCACCAACACAACGAAAGCCCCGAACCAAATCCAATGGCAAGGCAAACCCACCACCCGCCCCGACCTCTGGGCCTACGCCCGCACACCAAGCACCCTAATGACAATGTACGCCTCCTGGAACGGCGACACGCGCACCGCAACCTACCGCTTCCACGTCTCGATGCTCGAGTCCGAGATCGCCCGGCTGCGCGACCCGCTCCGCCCTCCGCCGGACGCCGACTTCCAGTGGGCCGGCGACTGGCCCCGCACCGGGTTCGAGACCAACATGACGATCGGCGGGGCGCGGCCCTGGGCGTTTGCCGAGGCGCTCGACGCCGGGGGCAGGTCGCTTGCGAATAGCTCCAAGGTGAGGACGTATTTCCCGGCCAAGGGGGATGAGAAGGCTTGTGGGCGGTGGCAGTGCTTCCCGGGGATTCTGGGCGATGCTGATGTGCTTCCGCTTGTTGATGCGGTGCCGCCGGTGGGTGGTGGGAGTGATGGCCCGGTGCTTGGGGTCGTGGGTGCTGGTGAGGTTGGGTTGTGGGGGCTTTTTGGGCTGGTGGAGCATTTGTTTGCGCTGCTTGGGCTGGGGCTCTGCGCGTGGTTAATATGGACCCGGTTGGCCTGTCGGGGGAGGGGATGGATGGCTTCGTCAAGAGGGTATAGGCGTGTTGGGAAGGATGAGAACGAAATTGTGGTTTAGAAGGGGCCGGTTCCCGAGGCATTTCTTTGTTTTGGATGCCTAGATATCGCAGCCTCTGACCTTGGCAGGCGTTCAGTGACACGTTAGAGCTTATTGGGAGTGTTGGGTCATCTTATTAATACCAATTACTGCGGCCAATACTTCAATATTGGGAGTGGAGCATGAAGAGAACATCACTGGTGCTTACGCGTTAAACCAATTCAGGCTCGCAGCAAGTCCTTTCCAGAGGAACGCCTCCAATTTAGGGTATTGCAATAGCGACGAGAGTTATCCACATGTGCATCCCATGAGTCTCTTATTACTAGTCAGTACTCAATCCTGCTCAGCTTGATACTGCACTGCCTCATGGTGGCATATAGGGAAAAGGAAGGAGTGAATTTCTTCTATGGCTAAATTCAACTGTCTGGAAATCATTGGTGTCACACGCCATCCATACCTGCGGTCCCACCCTAGCAATTATTGAAATCTATGTCTCGCTGTGCGTGCTTGGACTTCAGGTGCAATAATGAGATATTTCGACCAGCCTTGACTGATGAGTATGGATCAGTTGAAATAGATAGAATGATTATCTATACAAGGCATAGGCACATGATGTTAATTGTCAAGCATATGATGCGGCTGAGAGGAAATACTAAAGTACAGGAGCCAAAGTCCGGTGTCATTTTCAATCTAACGTTTTGGGCCCAGAATCCGACCACCCCCCGAATCCGACCACCCACTTTTTAGTACAAACACACTATAAAAACAGCCACTCTTTAAATAAGCTTATTAAATCCAAAGTAAGTACCCTAACCCTATACCTAGGCTTATTAAATAGTCTTTTAAGTATACATTAGTAATAATATATTTATATACTATATTTATTATAAACAGAGTTCTAAAACTACAGTACTTATACACTTATACACTTATACACTTATACACT
>MAVT02001346.1:0-13535 GCA_001702395.2 Diaporthe helianthi | reverse complement strand
TAGAATTAAAAAAAAGTAATTAAAAACTAGGGAATATTTTATATTTAGTTCTCTAAGTATTATTATAAGTAGTTAAAAAAATATCAATATATTAGTCTAATTATATAAAACCTATAGGTAGTTTATCGAATAATCTTATAACTAGTAGATAATATTCTAAAAAAAAGTTAAAAAATGCTAAAAAAAACAAGGAAATAAACGTTAAAAATAATTGTTATAGTATTACTTTTAATAGTAAAGTAATATTTAACTAGTTCTAGAATTAATTAGGATTGTTATTATAGTTTGGAATATTTATAAAGAGCATAGGTGCTATAAGGTTTGAAAAAGCTTAACTAGAATTTCCCTTCTTAGAATTTAAAGCCCTAACTAATAAAAATTAAAGTACCTAAAAAAATAAAACTTTAAGCTCCCAAATTTTATTATATTTAATAAATTTCTTAAGCTTACGCAAAGAGAATATACTATTAATTAAAACATTGTTTAGTGTATAAAGCTTATATATATTATTAGGTTTTATAAACTTAATAATAAAAGATTTAAACTATTAATAGGTTAACTTATAAAAAAATAAGTAATTAGTTTTTTATTATTTGTTAATAACTAATACAAGGTTGTCCTTTACTAGTAACTATAGTTTTGTAAACTTTCTATATATATTCCTTAACGCAGCCTTTTTTCTATATTTCGCTATAGCATCCTATACCTTTAAAACATTTTCTTTAAGATTTAGTAGTAATTAAAGCTAGTAGATTAATGCATCTTTTATAAATATATTTAGGTTCTATATTTGTACTCTTTAGGTAGGGATATTAATCTCGATGGGGATAATTAGCTTATACTTATAGAGAAAATAAAAAAAGCTCTTCCCCTAAAAATGCCTTAGAGATGTTTAATTAGCAAAGAATATATATAGCAATATATTGCGCTAGCTTTTAACACTATATTTGTTTATTATCTTTATTATAGTAGCAACTAGGTTAAAGTAGCTTTACTTTATAATACTATTGGCACAAGGGTTGTAGCCTAATAGAAGAATTTAGTAAATATTAATTTAGCGTAGATATTTTATAAATTTGCTTATGTTCTTCCTTTCTTTATTAATAACAACCTTAAGAGGTAGGCTTTATTTAAGTAGAATATTATTAACAAAGAACTTTTTAATACTTTTAGCGTTAGCTGCACGTAAAGCTATTACCTTTAGCTAGCTGGTTAAGTTACAACGAGCCTTGATAAAGTATATATAACCCTAATTAAAAGGAAAATGCTAAATATTAATGTAGATTTTAGCAAAAAGGTTGTCTAATATAGTTAAAATAACCTTATTGTTATAGTGCTAAGTATTCTATTTAATATATTTGGGGTAAATAAAAATAGCTTTTTCTACGTTATTATATATCTCCTTTTAGTAGTACATAGCCCTAATATGCTTATACGTTGCCTTACGCCCCTTGTGTTCAAAAGGGGTATATGTATTTCTAATAATTCTTTATTTCTAATTAGGATTATTAATAATACGCTAGCGTTATAGCTTTTTTTTAAACAAACGCTAAAGAATTTACTTATATACAATAAACTAAAAAGCTATTTTCCTAAATATATCCAACTATTTATCTTTAAGATTTAGTAAAAGCTTTCTATAGATAAAAAAACGGGTAATTTGCTTAAACTACTTTAACTAGAAATAGTTATTTTAAAGCAATAGCGTTTAATTAGCCTTTAACTCCGGTATTAAAAGCTAAGCAAGTATTAAGTTACACTAGTCCTTAATATTACCCTTATAGCGGCGATTTTTATCGTTAAATAAGCTAGTAAGCTTTTAAAATAAAGCATTTACAACTAGATTATCTAAGCTTTTAATATAAACTACTATATAGTTATAAGTGTAAATAATAGCTAGTTATTAAGTAATTAAGGCCCTTAAAATGTTTATTGCTAAGCTTTTAAGCTACTAGATGAGAACATTTAAATTAGTTTCCAAGAAAAAATATACTCCAAAGATATAGAATTAAAAACGTTTAATTGCATATAGCATTGCGCAATATTCTCGTTTAGTAGTATTATAAAGCTTTTTAGCTTTTATCTAAGTACTACTTTTGTAGCATATTGGGTATTAAACGCTATTAACTACTTGCATTAGATAAATACCCTATCTAAGCAAGTTAGTATTAACTATAAAAATAATATCTCCTTTAGCGTAGTTTAGGTTAATTAAATATAGCTTTAAAGTAATTACTACTTTAATTTAGTTTATTGCATTTTTGTAAGTGTTATTCCAAGCGAAAATAGCTTTTTTCTTAAGAAGGTTAAACAAAGGCTTAGCAATAATACTATAGTTAGAGATTTACGCTTGATAGTAGTTAGCAAGGCTAATAAAAAACTAAACTTAAAAAATAGTAGTATATATTATTTATTCCTTAATCTTAATAATCTTTTTGTTTATAGGCAATTAACCAAAAGTGCTATATATATAGCCTATAATATTAGCTTACTTTTTGCACTAGTTAAACTTTATAGTACTAATTACTTTTTTAGCCAGCTTAGTATTATAGAGTATATTATCAAGGTTTTTAATATACTTTGCAATAAACTATCTAACTCTAGGGAAATTAAAAGCCTTTTACTTGCTATAGTTTGTAGTTAAACCTTTAACTATAATATTATCCATAAAGGGTTTATAAACTTGCGGAATAAGGTTGTAAAAGAGCCAAACTATATAATATATAAACTAGGCAATGGAATTTATAGCCCCTATAAAAAGTTTATACTATTAAAACAATCTAATTGGTATAGCAAAGGTTGTAATATCCCTACTTTTTTTATTTAGCTTGATTTAATTATAGCTAGAAAAAAAATTAAGAAAAAACAAAACTATATATATTGCAAATTTCTTAAAGAATTTGTTTACAATAAAAAGAATAAACGCATTTTTAATTATAATACTATTAGCCTAGCTAATATTATTAATTAGTTAATAGCTCTTATTTTTTTTACTAATAAGAAACTATTTATTGCAATATAAAGTATAAGACTTTTTAATAAGGCTACTAGTCTAGCGCTCTTGGAGCATCTTAATAGTAATCTCCCAAAGGGCTTTAGGCAATATATTTTTGCTATTCTAATAGGCCTTATATGAAACTATTTTAATAAACTATAGTGGAGTAACGCTTATGCTAATTTAGGAGATATAAGTAAATTCCTAGGCTAAAGTCTTCTCCCAATTAAAAAGTATATAAACAAACATATTTTTTTTAGCAACTAAAAAGCTATTGCAGCTTTTTTCTATTATTGTAGTAAGCTAATTAGGAGTAAAATGTAATTCTTATAGGATATTAGAGAACTTAGGCTAAATCCAAGTATTATATATACTGCCCTTGTTAGTATCTATAGCTTTCCTAATCTTTTTTTTATATAATAGTTTTTAGTTAATAATCCTATTAAAGATAAAGCCGTCTAAGGGATAGTTGTTAATAGGGTGTACTTTAATACTTACGCGCTTATATAGCGTTTTAATTACTAAAGCTAGAGTTCTTTTAACTACTTTAGCTATTATAGCTAAAGATAGAATATTGTTAACTTACTTTTGGAAACAAGCTATTTAATTTACCCTATAAAATCTATATATATAATAATAATTAGGCTAAGATATCCCTTTCTCTTAGTATATTGTCTTAACTTAGGCCTAAACTTCTTTAGCGTATATAGCGAAAATCCTTTTAAGGTTATTACTAGTTAAAAGGCTAACTACCTTATTACTCTTTTTAAGCTTTAGCTAATTTAGCTAGCCTTTAAAAGGTTAAACTAGATTTCTAATGTATACTTTATCCTAATTAGGCTAATTAGTTTTAGCTTTAATAGCTAAAGTGCAAGAAATGTAATGCTTAAGGACTTTTATACTAGCCGTTGGAGTAATACTAAAGGGCTTTTAATTTCTTTGTCTAAAACTATATATTATTTTTAAGTTATTTATAGTAATGTAGGTAAACAAAAATCCATTGGATTTCTTAAATATAAGGTTTATATTTAAGAAAAAGAGTATTTCTAAGAGAATATAGTAAGCTACATTATGTGTAATATTATTAACTATAAAGAAGATTTAATAAATTTGCTTATAACTAATGTAAACCTAGTTTTCTATTACTTTAATTAAAGATAAAGATTCTTTATTGTAAACTATAAAGTTTATTAACTTTAACTAGGTGTAAAAAAGACTATTGTTATTGCAATAGAATAAAAGCAAAAGGTTTATCTTAGCTTCGGTGTTAAAGAAAACTAATATAGACGCTCGAGTATTATTATCTATACGGACTATTAAATAAGCAAAACTATAGTAGCTTTAATTAACTATATTCTTAGTTGTAGCAAAAATAAAATTAACCTTATAGCTAACAATAAACTAGCTATATATAGCATTTAGAGCGCTTATAATTAAAATTAATAGTTAATAAAACCTAGGTGCTATATTTTGCACTAGTTTAAAAAGAACTTTTGATATAGTTTTAGTACTATTTTGTAGAGCGTAAAGCTATCTAATTAGTGCAAAATTAGTACTATTTAGTGCTAATAAGTTAAAAGCGTAAAGCTTAATAGTTTTAAAAAAATAGCTTACATAGCTACTTCTTTAGAGGCTAAAATAAGCTTAGTAGGCTTTTTAGTGTAAAAATGCCTAGGTAAGTTAGTTAATTTTGCAAAACCCGGGCTATTTAGTATACCCTTTTTTTAATTGCGCTAAAAATGAAAATTCTAACTATCCCTAAGGTTTTAGGTATTTTGGGGAGCTTTAGTTAATTTCTTGTTAGCAAAACAAATATAAGTATTTAGTATAAGAGTATTTAGGATAGGTTTAAATATAGCGTTATTTTAATTAAATATCTCCTTAGTTATCCTTTTTTTTTTATAGTAATAGCAAAAATTTAAGGGTTAATTGGGCATATTAACTTATTATTAATTATTATTATTTATATTTTAGCGTTAAAAGCTATAGCTAAATTTTTAATATAACCTAATTTAGAATAGTTTGGGTTAAAAAAAGTTTTTAAAGTACTAAGCAAGGTATTGCCTTTAAAGAAAGGGTTGCTTTTAACTACGCAATAATACCTTTAAATATAAAAAAGATTAATATAATTCTTTTAGAAAAAGAATTTAAAGCGCCTTTGGATATAGGCATTTATTCCTATACTAAGCTAATTGCAATACTTGCATATTACATCTAGATCTAAGTACTTTGCTAGGCCTTCTTTGGTTTTTTAAAGCATACTAATAATAACCAACGTTCTTTTTTACTTAAAATAGTAGATAAGTTAGTAATTAGTAAAAGCCTTTAACTTAAGGCAATAATAGGCGTTGTAATTAGGATTCGCATAGCTATAACAAGCCTTAATAAACCTATCCTTGCAGTATTAGATACTATTAATAGTTATATAAACTTTATTATTATTATTTAATTAAAGTTTAGAGTTATTATTATATACAATAGCTAGAGCTTGGATAGAACTAACTGCTTTGGGGCTAAAAAGCCCTAGGTTATTCCACTAAGCGTTATATAAATAGGCTTTTATATATTTTTAAATTTTAGTAAAACTATTTTCTTTTAGCTAAAAGAACTTAATAATGTTAATCTTTATATTTGTAATACCCTTAGTAATATAGTTGATAGGATTATTTTAAAACACCGTTTTAGTAAAATATAGTTTTTAATTAAAAATAGTGTTATTGCAAAAAAACTATTTATAATTAAAAATAAAACTAATATTGTTAAAAAAGCAAATAGGTTAATCCTATAGGATAGAGCTAGTATTAAATATATTTTACTTAGTATATTTAATCTTTTTGTTAAAGAAGTCCAAGAGAATGGATTTAAACTTAGGCCAAGGTATAGTTTTTAGATTAAAACCTATATATCTTTTAAAAAGGAAAGACTTTTTTATTTAAAGGGGCAAGTACTTATAAAAGGGCTAAACTAGCGTGGTAGCTAGGTTTTTGGAATTACTAAAGACTTAATTGTACTTAATAACTCTAGCTTTTTATTTATGCAAGTTGTTACTTAGATTATCCTTATATAGCCCTTTAATTACTTTATTGGGATTTGCTTACATTAATTTATTGTTTATTTTAAAGAAAGCAATAAGTTGCTATTTCTAAGTTTGCTAGGTTTTAAGGTTAGTAGTAATTTGGTTAATTACTTTAGCAAACTTATAGAAACTAGTATTTTGCTTAAGTAATATTAAAAAATTATTTTTTAGGTATAAAAACTAGCAAGCTAAGTTTTTAATATTTAAAATAGCTTAAAATATATTAGTTTTATTAAACCTTTTTATACTAAGATTGTTTATTATAATAAAGGTAGCTTAAGGTAAAAAAATAGCAACTAAAGTAATTTTAGCTATATGTTAAACTTAATTAAATATTCCTTGTAGCTATATAATTTAAGGTAAATGCATAAATAAAAGTAAAAGTTAACTTTAAATGTTTTTAATTAAGTTATTAAAAACAAAAGGAATAGCTTAAGCAGGTTCTTTGCCTTTATATTTAAAGCGTTTAAGAAACTAGTTTTTGCTTTACTTACTAACATTAGCAAATAAATTAGAAGATAGAGAATTATTGTATTAATCTTTATAGGGAGGAATTAGGATAGAGGAAGGTGTACTTGATAAGCTTAACGCCTTAATAAAAGAGGATAACTATTTTGGAATATCTTTAGTAAATAGGGCTTTAAAAGGGATAGTTATAAAAGGGTTTTCGAAATTAGCTATTGTTTTTAAAGGTATTTAATTAAAGTAGTATAAATATTTTTAATAAAAGATTCTTAAAGCGTTTGTAGAATATAAAAAGGAATTCTTTTTTGGTTATTTAAAGTTTAGTTTTTTAGGAGGAGCGAAAACCAAAAGTTTTTATTTATATTTAGTAGCAATAATAGCTTTGTTAAAATGAATGCATAGATTTAATAATTATTTTAGCCTTACTAGTAGCTTGTTTATTTTATATTTTCCTTAGTTACTTGGAATTTTAAGCGTTTATAATAGTAGTTAAGTTGTAATAGTTTTACAAGTTAGTAGTAATCTTTAGCAACTATTAAACTACTATTTTACTAAACTTTAATTATTATTAAAGCAATATTAAATATATATTAAAAGTATTATATTTTCCTAATTAGGATTGTTAAAGTATTATTAGAAACTTGGGCTTTATTAGAAGCTTTAAATATTAAGGAGAGTTATCCCCAATAGTATATATATTTTTTAGTTAATAACCAAAATAGTTAAAAAGTATGGAAAGTATATTAAAAAGGGATTTTTTAGTAAAGAACTAATTCGCGCTTTCTTTAGGATAAGTAATTCCTTGCTAATAAGAAGGATTTATAGGCTTAATTTTGCTAATAGCGAAGCACTAATTACTAGCTTCTAAATAATTACTAAGGCTTAATAAAAGCAAAGAAAACAAACTACAAGTAAAAGCTGTTTTTTTAAATTTTTATTTTTATTAAACTAAAGTAAAACAGTTAAAAAAACTTATATTTAATTTATAGGGTAGATATTAGTAAAAACAAGAACTTAATAGTGTTAGGTTGTTGCTTTACTAGATGTTGCCGAAGGTACGTCTAACGCTATAGAGGAAAAAAGGGAAAGAAAGTTAAATGGTAGCCCGAGGCCAAAAGATAGATTTTGTACGCTTTAATCAGAGAGGATATATACGGTATGGGGCAGAAGAAGAGATTAAGATTGTTGTTCCAAAAGCTCAAAAATCTACGCGGCGGTACGACTGCTTATATAGCCCATCGGTGGTGGGTTTTCCCTGCGCCCTAGAACATTACCATTCTGTCGCAAATATTTGAAGACAATATTTCAATTGCTGCTCCTGTGTCGGGTTGTGCAGATTTACTTAGGCGGAGACAGTTGCCTACCCTCGTCCACGGAGCACCTCCGCACATAAATGTTTGATTCGAGAGAAAGTACGCATCAACCGACCGTGTATTACAGGTTCTGAATACAATTGTACGATATGGATCCCACACAGCATCAGTCATTCACATCACCAGAGCCGGCCTTGACACTTCGGTATGCGGAAAGCACCCGAGGCACCCGAGGCCCCCCTAGCGCGGCCCAGTGGGCGCAGTATGAGCCGTTGATGAAGGAACTTTACGTGGTAGAAGGGCGTACTCTGGCGGATGTCATGGAGGTCATGAAAGGGGTTCACGGCTTTGAAGCAACGTGAGAACAATAGTCTTCCCACTTTCTGCCCGTCCAACCCGACAAGGCTGACGACCCGGCACAAAGGGCCAAAATGTACAAGGCTAGATTCAAGATATGGGGGTTCAAAAAGTACATCAGGCTCAAGAACGGCGAGGATGAAGACCTAGTTCAACTTCTTCGGGAAAACCCACGAACATCCAGGCAATCAGCAGCACAGACCGGGAATGTTCTGCTGCGCAGCGGCCAGCTCGTCCCACAAGATCGACTGGTGAAACATTTACGCCGGCGGGGAGGAGGAGGAGGAGGTGGTGGTGGTGGAGGAGGGGCCAACATTGACAGACATCCGATTATCAGGGCCATAAGACCCCCCGACAAGATCTATCTGCCCGAAGCTGTGCTGTTCCAAGTCCGCAGTTACATCCGCGGCGAATGGGAGGAGACGGTTTCCACGGCGGAACAGCTTGACGCTTTGCGAGAGGAGCGTCCGGTCGATCCCGCATGCAACGCTCTAGCCCACGGCGTCAGATACGCCATCGAGCAAAACAAACTTAACGATGCTCTGGTCCTCATGCGTCGCGCACCAAATGCCCTGACTGACTTGATCGAGCGTCGCGCGCCCAATATGTTGCACGTTTTCTTCATGTCCCTAGCATATTTCACCTTTGGGGGCCCCCTCGAAGGCCCCGAGGCTGCACAGTTCCTGGTCGTGGTCAGGCATCTGGTTAAATATGTTGCCGTCTTCGTTGCCAAGGAGCAGGGCTGGCCCGATAGTCACCCCATCCGGCAACTGCTTGCGCTGCTCGCCAGCGCAGATGAGAAGGAGATCTACCCGCTGGCGACGAAAGCTTGGCTTGTCATCTGCCAGATATGGGACGGTATGATGGATAAGCCACGGAGCACGTACACTATCGCATCGTGGATCGGATATGGCGAGTTTAACGGGTTCGATACATTGCCATCGGACCTAGGAAATATCATTGAACTCACGCTGGAACAAAATGCAGCGAAATATGGAGAGTTTCAGTAAGTCTCTGCCCCGATACTTTGCTACTGTGATGGCAAAGTCATCTCCTACTCTACTTAAGTACGGGATGCATTGCCACACACGGTGCTTTAATAAATACTTCGGTACGGACTAGGAACTTTAGAAACTATATTGACGTTCGCCATTAGTGCTCGCACCACACACACGCTGCAAATGTACTCCATGTACCTCACGTACCGTGACCGGGCAAACGGACGAGATCCGTACTTCAACATGGAAATTGTCAGAGTATTTGAGGATCTCTTGCGGCGTGGGCCACAGGGGCTACTGAGGGCTGATGCCCTGAGCTGGCTTGCTAAGGCGGCCAAGGCGCGTGGGGACCGAGAATCAGCTGAAAGATATATGCGCGACCTGATCAACTTCTTGCTCGAAAATGCCCTGCACAAGAACTCGTTGGCGAGGGGGTTCATGAATGACCTGGAGTCGTGGTTCATCGAGTGGGGGGAGACACAGAAGGCTGTAGAGCTGGCAGAATGGCGGGAGATGGAATTGGGTGCTGAGTCAACAGCATAAGCCAAATAATACTGACAGCATTCATTATAGCCACGAAAAGCAAGATAGTTAGGTGGCGCTTGGACTGCAAGCTAAACAATACGGTATTTAAGACACTATCACAACGTTGAACATGAACTATAGAGTGGTGTCGTTCTTAATCCGAAGGCAACCCGAAGGCGTATCCCTTCAATGTTCATACAGTGGTAAACCCTGAAAGACGGAACTTTGAATGGATGACACAGAGCCTCACCTCAAGTGCTCCTCAGCAAGCGGAGCGCAAAGGTCTGGCTCACATCGGGATCTGAGGCAGGGAGCAATCCCTCTCACCGGCTGACAAGATTCGGCCAGAACCGTTGCCGATTATCTGGACCTCGATGTGCCGGGCTCGCGTAATGAATCGTTCCAGAATGACATAGTCGTTGCTGAAGTTCGTCATTACGACCCGACCCAGACCATGCCCTCAGCCTCGACGCTCTTTGCGAACCTGGCATCCTCGGCTAGGAACCCATAGCTGGGGATGATGGCATCGGCAGACACTGAGAAAACCAAGTATCATGGATATTATCAGCTGCTCTTGTGTAAGTCTATGCTCAAGTGGAGAATGGCTGAGCCAGAACTTGCCCAAAATACCATTCGGCATCCACAATTCTTATTCCATAGCCAAAACAGCTAATCCAATGTACCCTGAACCAAAGCCACCAGGTTTTGTCCAAAATCAATGCCAAGTAGAGAATGAATCGATAACCGTAGCAGAGATGTTGACAGCGCGGTTCCCCACGTTAACGAGAAGCAGAAACTGCTTCTGTTGCTGTACCTAGCCTCTCTCATTAATCTGTAGGCTCCTGCCTTTCTCAGTTCTGCGTAACAAATGTCGTGGAGCCCCCTCATTTCTGTAGGCAGGTCTGGCCGTGAAACGGCCATCATGACTTCCCAGGGTTATGACCCGAATAGGTGGAACGAGACATGCCAGCTTTCTCATCAGCTACAAAGCAGAAGAAGAGTGTCTGACCCTGCCAAATGTCGTCTGTGCCTAAACCTAGGCTGTTTGCTCCCAGAACGACAACCTCTGACATGGCACCTGTCCAAAATGAGAGTACCTAGGTAGGCTAACTGGGGCACTCACAACCTATTGGAAAGCCTTCTTAGTCAATCCACCTTCCTCCCACGGTGCAACAAGCTTGACTTTTCGCTTCTTCTTCTCAGGCTGTCCGTCCTTGCCTTGAGCCGCCTCTTGATCCCTGTTCTGCTCCCGCTGAAGCCGCATCCTATCCTCGACGGCCTCGGCAGCCTTGGCCCGGATCTCTTCGTGGCGGCGGCGACGCAGCTCGTCGCGGGCCCGGGAGAGCTCTGCGCTGACCTCGCCGCCGTGGACGAGGCCCATGATGCGGCTGCGTGCGGCCTCCCGTTGCGACTTGGTCAGACTGACCTTGTTGGGGTGGTAGGTGCAGAATGTCGCGTGTGCGCTTGGTCCGAGGCGGATTATGTTCTCGTACGAGCAGGAGCACTAATGTATGTAATCGTGTGAGAATGAATCAAGCAGCGTTACAGGATTGATTCAGAGGTTTACTTACGACGTAGCACCAACTTTGCCCGCATTGGCATTGCATGTGATCACAGCCGTCGGACTTGGTCACACCCTGACCGCACTTTGGACAGATGCTCAAAGACTCTCCAGCTAGCAGCTTCGCCGTGGCTTCCTCCTCCTCCAAGCGCTCAACCTGCGCATCATCCAGGTCAAACTCCTCACAGGTCTGGCCCTCGTGCCACGGGCGGCGGTGCTTGGCGCAGGTGGCGAACTGGCAGTGGTTGCAGATCATCATGGGGTCCTCGATCTCGTGTGGTTGACTGCCGCCACAAACGGGATTTGTGCAGGATATGTAGTGGCCCGGTATCTCAGACTGCTCCTTCAGGTACTTGTATCGCTTGTAGACCGTAGGACTGGCGTACTCCTTGATGTTCCGGGGTGAAAGCCTCTGCGGGCAGATTGGGCAGGCGAGCAGGTGAAGAGCTCCACGCTCGATGATGGCTGTGATAGAAGAGTCGAGACAGTTCAGACAGGCCCTGTCGGGGTGATCGCAGAACTCGGTGACGGTAGCCCGCTTTGGAAATTTGGATCGGGGATAGTCTTCGAGGCAGATGGGACACTCGATTTCTTGGCCGTCGTCAGGCTGGTCATTGTTCTCAACCAAAGAGTCCTTCCAGTGCATCATGATACGCTCAAGTGCGGGATCCTCCAGGTGGTTGGCCGAAAGCTCGTCGTCGTCGGTCAAATCGTCGTGAATATCCTGTCCCTCAGCATGCCCTGACCTAGAAGGACCACCCTCGTCAACGGCAGCTGTCGCCCTGGGTTCTTCCTGAGGCCCACTAAACGTGCGACCGGGTCCATAGAGCCCGCGAGGCATGAAAAGAAATGGGTCTATCTCATCGTACATCTCTTGATCATCGTCTTGATCCGCGTCCATGCCCTGCGCGTCGTCTTCTCTGTTGTTGTCTCCCTCCCTCTCCTCCTGGTCTTGGTTTCCATCCCAATCACCACCGATAGTACGGCCTCGGCCATATTTTCTACCCAGACGTGTGGCAGAAGTTGGATATTGGGCAGGAGGTCGGCTTGTCTGGTTTGCGGAGGATTGTTGTCCGTTAAGCGCACGACCACGGCCATAGTCACCACGGATGAAGCGTGGAACGCCAACGGTGAGATTCGGTTGTGAACCAATGCCAGCGCCTCGAGCTGATGCAGTCTGGGCACCGGAGTTGGCTGGTGCTGGTGCTGGTGCTGGTGCTACACCCAAGGGAAAGTCACCAGACTCACCACCCTTTTTCATCCAATCTGTCAGCTGTTTGACCTCTTCCTGGGCAACCTCATCGGCCATCAACTCTTTGGCAACCTTGTTGAGCTGAACAAACAGGCTGACTCGGCTGCCTGGATTGTCGGGCAGCTTCTCATAGTGTCTCAAGACCTGCTGCATCTTGCGATTGTCGTGCTGGGCAAAGGTGAGCCCAAAGACCAGCAGCTGCTTTCCATCGTTGGATGACATGATGCTTCTGTGCTCAAGTTGGGCTTTGTGAAAGGGGTCAAAAAGGAATGAACCACCTGTGTCACTAAGTCCTTGGGTCTAGGTGATGGGACTGTTGATCTGGAGTTGAGGTTCTGTGTTGCAGTTTGGAGGTAGTAGATGCAGAGCTGCAGGTCAGCGAGGTTGTGAGGTGGACTGTTTAGCGTTGTTGCCTAGAGCCTAGTTACCTAGGTACCTAGGGTCACCACAAACAACCTTCAGATGTACCTTTGTACCTCCAGATGGAAATGCAGCTGACCTGAGGCGAACAAGCTAAATGCAAACGTAGACTGGGAGGAAGTACAAGACAAAATGGCCCATATGAGTTTCAGGGATCAGGTTAGTATTAGCACCTAGGTACATGTACAGTGGTTGACAGGTAGGATGGTTCACAGCGGTTACTGTTTATAAATCCCAGCACCTGCTAGGTTTGCAGGATTAACCTTTAATTTTGATTATACAGGGACTTTGCCTATAGAAAGTTAATGCTATAAAGTTACTAGACTTTTTCTATTATTTAACAACAATGTTAGAGCTAATATATCGAGTATTATCACACTATTATATTATTACTTTAGCTTAAAATTAGTATTTTATTTAAAGATTAATTCTTAAAACTAACTTATAAAAAAGTAATATTAGTAAAACTTAAATTTTAAATTTTTATTTTCTATTTAACTTAATATTAAATAATAAAACTATTTTATTACACTAGTTTTAAAGTAGTATATATTATTAATAGAGTTGTAATAG
>MAVT02001345.1:0-13547 GCA_001702395.2 Diaporthe helianthi | reverse complement strand
AGAGAGAATAAAGAGAATAGAGAAAATAGAAAGAATACATAGAAAAGAAAGAATGGATAAAATAGAGAAAATAGAGAGAGTAAAGAAAATAGAAAGAATAGAAAGAATAGAAAGAATAAAAAAAATAAAAAAAATAGATATAATAAAGAAAATAGAGAATTTATAAAATATATAAATAAAATAAGAAAATAATAAATAAGAAACATTAGAAAGATATAAAAAGAAAATAACTTCTAAAGGGGTTTAATATAATATATTAGAATTAAAGGTTACTAGGAGTAAGGGGTAGTAGTAAAGATTAGGAGGGGTGGATGCAATGACGTTTTTAAATTTTTGAACATTTGACACTGTAGACCACGCTACATGATCCCCAGCGCGTATACATGGATTGGAACATGTAGGGCTAGGCCTAGATTATCAAATAGCCTTGGAGACCCGGTCTGGTAGCGAGCGCAGCATCCAAGACAGTGTCTTTTTTCTTCTCAAGTTCTTCTTAATTTTGGCCGGATGATGATGACATGAGAGTGAAATTGATGATTTAATACAGCTAGTCTTACCGGATGGGCAATGAGAACTAAAATGAGCAACAACAAACAGTATTATAGGACGGCTGTGAAATAGGCAACTCATGCTCGCACCAAGAAACCCGATTGGCCCGTCATCTAAAATTGATCAGGTCAACTTGTTTGCGCAAATGACAAGACCCTGCCACCGGCTATCACACAACCAGCATTAGCCCGACGAGCACCCCGACCACCCCGGCCTGCACAGTGTTCCGAGACGCGCCCGCAGTGAGGCTTGTTGGCGACGCAGACGGCGGGGCCAGCGGCGTGTTGGCTGCTGGGGCCGAACCACCACCAGCGCCCGCCACCTCATCCAGGGCAGGGCCTCCCACCAGGGATACCGTCTCGAGCTCGTGGCTCTCCAGGGTCATGCTGGCAACGGCCGCATCCCCTGTACCCGAGGGATGGCAGCCATAGCAACGCGCACCCGGTGTGAAGCCGAGAACCGACGTCTTGAATACCGACGTCTCGCACGTCGAACATGCCTGGACAGTCACGGCAGGCGTGGGGTCTGGGGATGCCGTGTTGGACGTCTGGTCTTGTTGTCAGCATGCCCTCACTGTCGTCCATCGGGTATGGACCGACCAGCGGCCAGGTGTCTGCTCTTACCGTTGAGACCGTCATCAGGTGCACCCCTGTCGGCAGCCCAAACTCGCACACGTAGCAAGGTAGACTCGGCATGGATGTGTGGCAGATGGAGCGGGTCATGACCTCGTACGTCTCGGTCGACGTCGTCGTAGCTTGTGCACAGCTGGTCAGCACATGTCACTGTGTATCGTCATGGGTGTCTGTGTCACTCACAAGTCTGCCCGTCCGGGCAGATCTCTACAACGTCAACCATGACGATCACCTCGACCCCAACCCATTTGCCGCAGGCGTCTGTCGGTGACGGCCCGCCCGGGTAAGTTTGAATCAAGGTGTTGGACGTCGGTGCTGTCAGAGACCCCGGCCAGCTGTACCCACCGGGCAGGGATTCTGTGCTGACGGTCACCGAGATCGTGCTTGTTGATAGCGTACTTACAGAAACAGTCTCACCGGTCACTATCGAGACGGATCCCG
This sequence comes from Diaporthe helianthi, assembly GCA_001702395.2. Lineage (NCBI taxonomy): Eukaryota > Fungi > Ascomycota > Sordariomycetes > Diaporthales > Diaporthaceae > Diaporthe > Diaporthe helianthi. The sequence continues at coordinate 11,925 of MAVT02001345.1, read as the reverse complement.
AGGGTGTCACACTCGGCGGCTCGACACTGCCCGGGGCGGATGAAGTCTGTATCGACAGGGTGCTCGGGCTGACTGGGGAGGACAGCACTGCAGATGACACCGAGCTCGTGGGAGCCCAGGAGATCAGGGTGCTCCCAGATGAGCTCGTTGACCCCGAGGGTAAGGTACTGCTCGCTGGGGGGGCGCCGTAGGTTGGGAACACGACCGAAGATGATCCTGTTGGCGCCGATTCCGACAAGCTGTTCACGCTGCTGGATGAAGGCACGCTAGAGGTTCCAGTCGCGGCTGACGAGGGTGTTCCTGTAGGGTCACTCAGAACCGGACTTGACGACTCGGCCGAGCTGCTTGAGCCGTTCCCAGATGTTGTCGCGCTGCTCGGGGCCCCGGTGCCACCCGAACTTGCCAGTCCGGGGGAGCTGGATGCTTCCGATGATGCAATGTTTGCTGTTGAGCTCGGACGAGTTGTGCCCTCAGATGGAGGACTCGTAGTGGTTGGCTGTGCTTTGGGTCAGATCGGACAAAAGTGGGAATCCATCTTGGCTCATGACACTCACCGATACCGATGTCAGCTCAGAGTAAGGGGATGACGCCGAATTTGACGTGCTAGGGGCCCCATTCGAAGTCCCAGGCCCGGTTGATGCAGAGCTGGTTGGCGAACTGCCCGTGCCCGTGGTACTGTCTGATGCTGAGCTCGGCCGTTCGGTCATGGAGACGCTCGAGCTTCTGCTATTCGGTGGGTTTGAAGCTCCAGGCGACGAGTAAGACGCTGTCCCCTCAGGCGAAGTCGGCAGGGCTGGGGTAGTAGTGCCAGACACTGAGTTTCCGGATGCTGTGATGGAAGGATTGCTGCTAAGACTCGTGGTGAGACTCGTGCTTGGAACCGGCATGCTCGCTGAGTCGGATGCAGGAAGAGTCCCAGACGGGATGGATGATGCTGTATTAGCAGTGGAGGAAAGAGACTCGGTATTGGTCTCACTGCTGGTGGCGCTTGTCTCGGCGGCGGAGCTGGCAGTGCTGCTGACCGAGCCCGAAGCCGCGGGGGATGTCTCACTAGATGCTGGACTCGAAGACGGAGGAGGTCTTGACACGGAAGCACTCGAGGTTGGGCCACTGGCCAAGGAAGACTCAGTGTATGGCCCCCCGGTTGACGACCCACCTGACACCGTGGGCAATGAACTTATTGTCCAGGTTTCAACCTCTGTCGTGGTGAGGTCCGTGATCTGGGAGGTTGACGCATTTGTTGCAATTGTGGTGATACGGCTCGTTGTCACCGTTATGGGAAGACTGGAGCTTGGGTTAGAGGGTGAGGGTAGAATCGGACTCGTGTTCAAGGACGATGGTGATGGTGATGGTGATGGTGATGCCGAGCTTTCGAGTGCCGAAGGCGCCGACTCTGAAGATGATGTCTGGGCCGTGGAGGGGCTTGGGGAACTCGAGAAACTCAGGTTGGATGTTTCTGACGAAGAGGGACTGCTGGACAGCGCGGATCCTGAAGATGACACCGCCGAGGAAGAAGCCTCGTTTGAGCTATAGGAAGAAGTATCAGCAGGCGTCATGTGAGGGGGGCAAGCGTACACTCCGACCTGAGACTGGGCACCGAAGTAGCCAGTGATGTAGATGGCGGTGGGAATGTCCTTGATACGTCAGCGCTATGCCATTATATGGATATCACTGGTCCCAAAGCCGCCCAAATGCTACAGATGGTACACATACATCGTCGTGGTTTCAGTGGTGACCATGTCAGTAATCTGCGAGGTGGACGAGTTCGTGGCGATGGTAGTGACATAGCTGCTTGTTATTGTTGTCGAGACGACCGGTTCCGATATGGAAGCCGATGTGAGGACCGAAGCCGACCTTTGTTGACATTAGTTGGCGCTTTTTCTGTCCCATAAATTCCCATGTACCTACATAGAGCTTGCACTCGACGCCGGTGGTGCTCCTGTGCTTGACGGCGGCAAAGACGAGGACACAGACGGCACCATCGTAGTGGCCGAATCCGTGGCAACGCTTTGCATTGTCAGTGGCCACTCGGAAAAGACGTGGGGTTATGGGGGCTGCCTACCTGGAGCTCACGGGCGGTGGAGGTGGAACAACGGTAGAGACACCCGTAGACGTGCTGTTGCTTGATGCGGCGGGTTCCGAGCTGAGGTGTGAACGTTGAGCTGGGCACAGGTAATCTTGGGGTAAAAAATGAATACGAAGACTTACCTAGGAGGCACAAGCGACGAGATTTCTGTGGTCGAAGTAGCCCCATTGCCGGATGTAGGAGCAGAAATTGTCACCGACGACACAATCAATGAGGACGAGGGGGAAATCTCAGTAGAAAGTGTCGAAACTGCGACGGAACTTGAAATGGTTGTCACTGCAGTGGTGGTTCCTGTTCCCGCGGCGGGTGAGGACGACGAGCTCAGTCCTAGAGTCGTTCCGGTGGGCACCGAGACGGTAGGGAAACCCGGCGGAAGTTCTGATGTAGCCGCGGTTGTACTGAGCATCCCGTAAGCATGTCTCTGTCATCCCTTTACGATATCCGGATAACAACACCCACCTGGAATTCGTGTACGGCACCGACGAGGATGCCGGCGATACTGGAGCAGAAGTTCCATTGATCGCCGAACTACTGGCACCAGAACCCCCAGCGGACGAGCTGCTCAGCGATGCCACAGGTGCTGTCCACGTCACCGGCAGGGTTGACCTATCGCCCGTGTCAGCATGCAGATCTGGCAGCCAACTTATATCTTGCAACATACCCTGAGCTTGCCGCCGAGGAAGATCCGCTCCCCTCCGTCCCAGAAGTCAACGCACTCGAGGACAGGGCAGTTGGCGTTCCAGGCGCGGAAATACTATTAGCGAGTTAGCGACAAAATTCAAGCCAGGTTGGTTGACCTCATCACCTCGGGCTTGGTGTGGTTGATGGCGCTTCCCCAGTAGGGGGCACGCTCCTGTCGACATTAGCACAAGGGAGCTGAGCTTGGACTTGCGTAGCTTACGTCGAATTGCCCAGTGCGAAGGAAGAGGACGGCCCAGTTGGCCCTCTACTGCCTGACAGAGCAGATGATGAGCTGTTAAGGCCGGGCACAACTGGTGTGGATGACAGTGGCGGTGGGAGGCTACGTTTACAGTCAACTTTTGCGCTGCCAAAGTGTGCAGGGTGGAAACTTACCTCGTGCTGCCTGACGCAGTGGGAGCAGAGCCCGTCGGGATAGGCACGACAGGGCTGCACCTGTGTCAAATTTGTACCGCAGAACCGTAATGAGGGAAGAGGACTTCTTACGTTTCAACTAAAGATGATGTAGAAACGGCCTCGCTGGACAGAGCAGACGACGTCAAAGCAACGCTGGGAAGCGAAGAGGCCACCGTTGGGGTGAGCAATGGAGCGGAGCTGCCCGCGCATCAGCCAGGAGTCATGCAAGTTCAGGAGACGGAGACAGACCTTGAGTTCGTAAATGACGCTGAGGATGGAATCGGGGCGGAAGACGAGACGGTCGCCACGGATGATGAGCTGCTCGCTGACGCTGGCACACTTGATTGCAATTGGTTAAGTCTCTACGGTGAACGCAATTCCAGCGGATTATCTCACCTAGAATTCGCAGATATCGAGGAGGAGGAGGCAGAGGATGCTACCACCGAACTGCTTCGTGTTAGTCAGGACGCCGGACGCCGGACGCCGTGTCTGGTGCTTATAGTGGCATACCTTGAATTTGTCGGGGCAGGTAGTGACGTGGATGAGGGAGTGGGCAGAGTCGTGCTGAAGGTCGAGTTCGGGCCCGGTGGCCGGCACACGCCTGGAACGACAGCTCCGTTGAGACATTTGCAGGATGAGGAGCAGGAGCTGTCCGGCGTCCCATTCAGGGACCCATCATCACACTCCTCCTCCAGACTCGCATCCCACACGCCATCACCACAGCCATCCGGGGTAGCGCCTTTGACAATGATATAGGGAACTCCGTTTGAGCCATCCGCAAAGTCCTTCTGTCCGTCCCCGGTAGCGCCCTGTGCGATGGCAAGTGGCACAAACCCAAAGAGGCCCGTGGTGGGATAGGATGAGAAGACTTCGTGCACACTGCAGGACCAGTCGCTCAGGGCGGAATCGTCGAGAGTGCCCAGAGCAGTCGAATCGGCAACCAAATGTGCGTCGTTATAACATGCCAGCCTCCCGCGGACAGTGATGGTGCCAAAATAGGACAGTGAGTCGACGGCAGCTGAGTCGACAGAGTCGTAGTAGCAAGACAGGGAAAAGTACAAGCCAGTGCCGTTGCCAGAGGCGGAAAACCGAACAGCGTTGTCAATCAGAGCCAGCGCGCCAGGCTGACTTGAGGAGTGGAAAGTCGGGTCCGTGCCGATTAGGATGATGTTCCCCTTCACGGCAGGACTCCAAACCGCCTTGGTCAAGTCAAAGAAGTCGATCGTATTGACAGCACCACAAGTGGGGTCCGGGATCACGATAGCCTTGTACCTCTCAAAATCAGCCGTGGTATAGCTGTCCCATTCTTCAGGGCTTGCAACGTGGACTGAGGTGGCCAACCCGTCAGCGAGGAACACATCAGCATACCGTTCCAGTGTGTGCTACCTTACCTGTCAAGCCGATGGCTGTGGTTGCTCGTTCGTACTCTTGCGTGTCAATCATGGAACTGTGGAAGAGGAGGTCCTGGGCCGCGACAATGCTTCCCAGCCCGGCCGAAGCCAGCCCGGCCAAAGAGCCGAATCGCATGGCCACTCTCAAAGTCTGGTGAAGGAGGCAGTGAGAGACGACGGTGTTGCAGAAATTTGGATGAAGAGACCGGTCAGGAGAAAGAGAGACACAAGTTGGATGATGCTCAGAACAAGTGATATTACCAAGAGAGTCGCTAAGAGACGACCGACTCTACTTTATATGATGCAAATCACGGCGAGACGGGATACCACCAGCATCACATGTCTTGGCCAACACGAGCCTTGCTCCCATAAGCCGCTGCGCCATAACAAGGGCCGCTCGCCAGAGAGCGGTGTGTGGCGTCGAGGACGCCTCGTCATGAGCAGAGAAGGACTCAGGTTTTGATTGCGAAGAATCAAGCTGACGGGAGACAAGAGTCATACTGGGTGAATCAACGCAATGAGAGTTCCAAAGCCTGAGGTGCCCTGGTCTCGCACTCGTCTTGGGACTGCACTGATGCGGGGAGCGAGCAGCGTCGACCCCTTAGGCACCAAGTCGAGCCGTAACCAGACTGTCTGGTTCTTGCACCCGAGGCGGACTGGCTGGACAATCAAGCGACCTTTGACCGTCGAACGGCAGCCATGGGCAGTTGGTGACTGGTACCATGTGGTGTTGAAGTTCCAGACGCGGGTGTGTTTTGTTCACGAGCGCCTGTTTGAAGGCGGATCTGCCTGGTGTATCGCGTCTGCTGCACCAGTCCCCGGAGGCCCGATCCACCGCCAACCATTTGTTCCTATTGGAGGCGCAACCGTGTCTGGCGATCGGCCACGATGCCGGTTTGACGGAATCCTGGCCAGAATACAAGCCACCAACGGGGGGCTGTCAAAAACGGGCAGACAGGTGGCACAGCATTGAAGCCACGAGGCAGATGCAGGCAGACGAGATCAGGTCCAGGGGATGGTGGTACAAAGCGAGGGCGAAATTGCTGCACAAGACAGAGAGCGGCGACATGTCTTGAGACGAGGGCATGGGCAGGTACCGGACAGTTGCACCATTACGATGGAGTAACCCTAGGTGGTGTGTGAGTGCTCATGTTCGAGGCCGAACCGAGACGACAGGACAGTTCCATCTTTGGAAGAGCATGACCACTGTCCCTTGAATTGACCCGACAGGTAGATTGGCCCATAGCTCTCAGCTGAATGCTCGTGCCTGCACGTGTCTCGGTATTGATCCAAGCCATCGTAAAGGCCAGTGGCATAGCCGATCCAGACCCCAAGCGACGGGCTGTCGACATCTGGACTGCCCGCCTCGCCTCTTAGAATCAAGGCCAGAATTGGCGGATTGCCTTTCGGCAGGCATGCCAAGAAGGTGTGGCACAACCTCATAAGGTATGATTAAATGGCCGTGGACGCCAGGACCTCGATCTGTAAACGCGATGAATCAGCTCGAGGCTCGATATGAAGTTGCAGAACAGACTTAGCTTGCGGGTGCGGGCGCGGGTGCAGGTCCGGGTCTCGATGAAGGCTACTTTGGTGAAGCTGCTCTGACCACAGGGGCTCGTTCCGAGGACTGTGGGTCCCGAGTGTAGGACCAGGGTGATGGTCTCGTTGCCGACGACTATCTCGGAGGTGAGGAGTATGAGCAACCCGTGGCTGCTCGCCGGGACGCAGGAGGAACAGGATCGGGCACGCTAGGGCTATATACAATCAAGTCTAGTTACAAAAGGTCGAATACCAAACGTGCCCGTCAGAGATCTCATTAATGCGCATGATAAGAACCGCCAAATCCCTCGGCTCAGACCGCTCGAGCCTACGCAATCGGCAATCCTGGTGTTTGGCTACAGCACTGCGCCATATAGCGGAGGCTCGGCTGCCTTGCCCGCAGCAAAAAGCATGATGTCTGGACACGACCCCGGGAAATCCTCACCACCATTTGACCGGACTGGTCAGAGGACTTGATGGCCGGACTGGGCCTTCATGAGCATGGGCTGTGTACTGCTTGTGCTGAAATAAACAGCAGTTCCGCCTTGCTTCCGGGCGCTTGCCGTAGTTCCACATGGGCAAGGCATCATTCTGGCTCTCCTACAAAGCGTGTAACGCGGAGCAGACCCAGCAAAGGACCGAGTCCTCGTGGCGACGGAGACAAGTGTCAGAGAAGGGGTATCAGGCAGCACTGCCCTGTACTTTCCCGTCCACGGTGCCGTCAAGACGGGGCGCATCGTCACCTGTGGTAGACTTTGTCTTTTGCCATTCCTCGGGGGTCTGGCATTTTGCAGTCCACCTGTCGGTCCAGACGAGTCAGCAGTGGGCCATGACAAAACAAAGCGCTGGGGCGCAAGAAATGAAGATGCCGACGGCGTGGCCCTGGGCTCCTAGGCTTGACCGGGTATGATTCGACCTACGCATGAATGGCCGCGATCTCCTCCTTCAGGGCAGCATTAACTGTGAGAAGGGCGTGTCAGCAAGCACCGAGCAGGGGGTTGCATGACTTTTGAGGTAGACAATCACGGACCCAGGCGATGTCTCTTGAGTGAGTTCTTCCCAGCGAAGTCAGGCGAGACAATCAAGGTCGAGAATGCCTGGCCGCAGCCGCCTGTGAGGGTGTCAGGACCAGTTGCAGCTGGGTTCATCAAGAGTGTGGATGCCTGGGGAACGAACCAGACATGTCGGTGATTTCCACGTGGACGGCGTTGAGGCGTTCTACGATGGATGCCCTGAGCGCGGCCTCTGATACTGAATTGTTCTCCATGGCTGGCCAGAGGTGGTTGTTGGTCCCAGCGGATTATTATTGGTCGAGTTGCCCTTGTGCGCGTAGAGACACCAACTTGACTGCTTTGATATCTCTACAGCGAGTTTGGCTGGCCGGTGCCGTTCTGTCTGGGAGTCCGGCTAGATGCAGGTCAGCTGGTCTATGTATGTAGTTGGTGGTGGTGGTGATTGACCAAAGATGCCCACCTGGGCAGGTGGAGAAGGCTGTCGAGTGATCATGTGGTGGTGTGTTAGTGGATGAGGGTGGCAGGTACACAGAACAAGGTGTGATGACAGGCGGAAACCAAAGTACTATCCGCAGCCAGTAGTAAGTAGGTCCAACCTACCTAGGTAATCATTTCCATGAGCTATCAACGTCGGTATTTGTTCCGTACTGTGTGATCGCCCTTGCCGATCGCGTCTCTCGCCAGCTTCCAATGACTTCTCCCATGACACGGCTTCGCCTTGCCAGTCCCCCTTCTGCCGTCCGCCTAACAATTATAGATCCAGCCTCGCCTTTCACAAGCAGCTGCCCACCTGCAGTGGCGATCCGCACCAGGTTCAAGGCCAACGGTACCCTCACCTCGGCCAGAGCCTCTTCCTCGAGACCGACTCATCTTCGTTTTTCTGCTGTGACCCCACCCTGGCCAGCAAGGGCGATGGCAACCGTTGCAGCACAAGCACCACAGAACACCCCCTTTACCCGGGGGGTGGTGCAAGCTCTGAGATCACTGTACATACTGCCGGCCTTGGCTCCAAACCCAGCCGCCACCAACCGCGCCGCCTGCAATCCGGACGTGTCGAGCTGACACCACAACCCCAGGTACCCCGAGGAGGTCGCCGACAGGGCTTGGGACAACGTTGGACTGCTCCTGGGCAATATCGACTCTGTCGGTCAGCAGCAGCTGGGTCTAGAGTCCACCCCTGAGCACAAGACCGTCCTCCTCACCAACGACCTGAGCCCGGCTGTCGCACAAGAGGCTGTCGACAAGAAGGCATCTGTGATTGTGAGCTATCGTGCGTCCGCACCTCACTCATTCTCGCCCCTCATATCCCCCTCACTAACCCTTCCACTCGCCTGCTGAAGACCCTTTCATCTTCAGAGGGCTCAAGTCAGTCGATCTCGTCGACCCGCAGCAGAGGATCCTGCTGCAACTGGCTCAGAAAAACATCGCCGTCTACTGCCCCCACACCGCCGTCGACGCCGTTCCTGGCGGCTTGAATGACTGGCTGGTCGATATCATCTGCGGCTCGCAGCAGCCCAAGAGCCGAACCGCCGTCCAGCCTACCTCAGCGCCTCCCCCTGCCGGCTTCGAAGGTGCTGGATATGGCCGAAAGGTTCAGTTTTCTCAGCCAGTCGCCGTGCATGACCTGGTCCGCCGCCTCGCCGCCGGCCTCGGCGGCTTGGAGCATGTCATGATGGCGGCACCCAGGAACTTTGATGTTTCGTCAGCGGCAGTCCAGTCCGCAGCCGTATGTGCGGGTTCGGGCTGGGACGTTCTCAAGAGCTGTCCCGTCGACGTCCTCGTGACGGGCGAGATGAGCCACCACAATGCGCTCAGGGCCACCATGGAGGGCAAGCTGGTCATTACCGTGTTTCACAGCAACTCTGAGAGGGCATACCTCCGACAAAGAATGCAGTCAGCCCTGGAGGCGGAGCTTCGCAAGATCGACGCAGAGGCACAGGTCTTGGTGAGCGAGGAGGACAAGGATCCATTCGAGGTTTGGGATGTGCAACGCCTCGGTGCAGAATCGGCGCGACGAGTGGCTGGTGGAGCGGAACAGGAGTGAGGGGGCTGAGACTTCTCTACCGGACGACCTCGTCTAAGACACGGCGCTATGGGAAGGCGTCCATGAGGTGCACAAGTAGATGTACCATCGCTGGATCTACGGGCGCCACGGCCGAGTCGAGTGCTCGGGGGACTCGGTTCGAGGGCAAGAGACATCCTCGCGAACGCCGAGGAAATCTATGCTATCGGGCTGGGGCCCGGGGTATCATTTCTAGGCCATCACCCAATCTACGTTCTCACGAGGGCGCATCCGCGCCTTTGACGGCTGCGTCCCCTTCTGCCAGACATGCGTCAACATCGCCACCCCCGATCCCTTTTTGTTTCCAGGCCAGGAGCAGCCGACGAGGCATCGCCCAGGCATCTCTGGCTTCCTCGAGCCTGCCCTCTTGGACCATAGCCCGTAACTTGTCCGGCGTGTCTAGCACCCCGGCCACGAGCTCCTTGGCCCTCTTCTTTGTCGCCTGCGCCTCCTGCCGGGTCTTGGAGTCTTCGGGCTTCGGGGCGGACTCCCTAAGCGTGTCCCTAATTGATGATGCTTGTGAGTAAATGTGGGCAATGGCTGGGTCGAGCGTGGCAGCCATGGGGTTCAGCGGATCCATGTTGGAGCGCATCTGCCAGAGACGTGGTCAGTCACCAGAATCCAACTTCGTCTGGGACTGCTCCCAGACTTTGTGAACCATGTACCTTGCGTATTGTCTCGGTGGCGGTGATAAGCTTGCTGTAGTTATCGTAGACCAGTGCCTTTTTCTCGGCGTCGAGCGCCCGTATCTCGCCGAGGACCCTCGTGTAGGTCTTGAGCAGCTCCTCGAGACTGCTGTCCTTCAACTTGGACTTGACGTAGGCGTCGGCGTCAAAGCCATCAGCATCGATCTCGGATGTCGGTACGTCTGAGTGGGGGAAGTCGGCGGCATCGGCCAGGGAGGCGGTGTCGGTGTCGGTGACCTCGAGCAGCGGGGGCGTGGCGGCAGCAGGCGTCTTCTTGAGGTTGTAGTACTCGCGCAGGGCGGCACGGTTGTTGCGTTTGTTGGGCGCGGTTCCGGAGGTGGGTGCAGACGGGTTGGGAGAGCTCGTCGCAGACCTCGGGATGTCTAGACTGGGGCGTGTGGACGAGGTGGGAGTCACGATGGCCTGGGAGGAAGGTGTCCGCCGAAAGGTGGAATGCGGGTCTCTGGGCGAAGCGATGGTGGACATATTTGTGCGCAGCAGGTGGGATCCGTCTCTGGGCTGCTAGTATTGAATGGTTCGTCTGGCTGGGGTTGGAGGGATAGATGGTGTTCCTACAGGCCCAAATGAGTACCAAGTATAGGTAGGCAGATAGATGTGGTAGACTATTTTGTCGGATGGAGTTGTCTACTAAGTACCTACAATGCACAATGTTCCTGAACGTTTACGTGACAGAAAATCGTGCCTATATTCTATTCGTACTAAGTACTAGTTCTAAGTGTATTTTTAATATTAAGTTTAGTAGGTATCTATAGTTCTAAGCTTATTAGGTAGTATAAAGTATATGTAACTTAATTTCTAGTTTCCAGTATACTTCTAAGTTTTTATTACTAATAAAAACTTACATAAAAAGGAACTATAATTATATTATAATATTTTATAGGAACTATAATTATATAATAATATTTTATAGTAACTTAGTATAAAATAGAATAAATTAAAAAAAAGATAAGTTTATAGCTATACTAAATATTAAACCTAATCCTTTAAAGCTTAGTTTTAGCTATTTTATACTATTTATTCTAGTATTAAAGTTTATATTAAGTAATTTCTTTTAAAACTAGTTTTAATTTAGTTTAATTATACTAAAGATTAAACTCTTAGAAATATAGTACTATATTATACTACTATTTATTTATTAAAGGTATAATTTAGTTAATATAACTAATTAACTTAATAACCTTTATATACTTTAATATAGTTTAGCTTATTATTTACTACTAATTATTAAAAATTACTTTAGATTTTATATTAAATTACTTAAATTACTAAAGTTTAAAATAAATGTCTATAAATTATACTAATGATAATTTAACTCCTAGCTTAACTAAGGTACTACTAATTAATAAGCAGCTAATATATTAAGCTTTATTTATAGTATTAGTAATTCGTATAAATAAATTCTAGCTAATTAATATAATACTAATTACTATTTTTTATTTTTAAAAATTATTAAAATTACTTCTATTTAAAGTTAGCCTAGCTAGTTAGTAGTTCCTGTCATTAATTAACTAATTACTAAAATAAATATAATTTTAATCTTTAGTTACTTACTAAACTTTTTAAATTACTCTCTTAACTAAATTCTTTTTTTCTTAGAAGATAAAATATTTTTGAAAAAGTACCTAAGTAGCTAACTGAAGCCTATAATTAATAGAAAATTATACTTATATTCTATTTATACTAGGTACTAGTTTTAGGTTTATATTTTATATATAAGTTTAATAGGTATTTATAATCTTAAGCTCGTTAGGTAATATAGAAATATATAATTGAAACCCTAGCTTTTAGTATTACTACTATTTAAAACTTTTATTAACTAAAATACTTACTTTATAATACATAGTATATTCCTTTATACTAGAGTATAAGACTAGGACTGTAAGCTTTTAACAATGTGCTTTACTAAAAGCTAGATCACGTAAAGGATTTAATGTAGTCCTGTAATTAAATAAGTTATATTCTAGTAAAGATTAGGTTTTAGCGAGGCCTCTATTCCTAATTTAGTAGTAGTTCTCGCCTACTAGTAGAATTT
>MAVT02001344.1:0-13555 GCA_001702395.2 Diaporthe helianthi | reverse complement strand
ACTTAGTTAAAAAAAACTATAATTATAAGTTTTTTAACCTTATACTTAGGAGGGAGTAAGATATTATATATAAATATTTTAATTAGTATTTTAATTAGATAAACTATATAGTAGCTATAGGAATAACTAATTAATGTTTTCCTTAAAGCTTAATTTCCCTAATAGTAACCTATTACCTATATAGGACCTATAACCTACTAATTACCTATAGGTCCTATAGGTACTAAGTACTTACTGAGTATTACCTACGCGTGGGTAATTCCTGGGCCTAGCCCCTCCTCGCTCGCACCGTGCGCCCCGCGACGAGCCAGTGTAGTAAAGCCGTTGTACTTGGCTGACCTCATCAGGTGGGCGGGCCTGTGTCCAGACCTGCGGTGGGTTGAGCTGGATATGCACTGGGTTCTAAGGCTGGACTGCATGGCCTTCGATTGGCTGCTGGCACACTAGGTATAAATACGTATGAGACGCACGATTTCGGCTTCGCAAAGCCCGCAGTTTGGGGGATTCTTCTTTGACCTGCTGACGAGGACGACCAAGGGCAATCCAAATGAGGGCTTGGAGATCTGTCTTAGGCTGGAGGAGAGCTGTTATTCGAACCTTCAGACGGACGAGAAGTTCTTGCAATTTGCCGAGGAGAGGGGCAAGGATATATAAGAGATTCCTCTCCGGCGGTGTGATTTGTCTAAACGTATTATATATATAGAACACTAAATAATAATTTAAGTTCTTCTACATTATAAGAACATTAATTCAAGTACGTAATAGTATATTAAAGATAGCTAATATTAATTAATTATCTTTAGTTTTCTTATAAATAATATACTAGAAAGGAATAGTAACTAGTAATTTTATAAATACTAAGCTTTTAAGTATTTACTATTATTTAAATGTATTATATATAACTTAATGTGTATATATATATAATAAGAACGAAACTAGATAAGAACACGTTTAAATACATTAACTATAAGAACCCCTTTTTAGTTCCTACCTAGGTCTACTAATTCTCAACTTAAAAAGGTTCCTAAGTGCTCGTGTACTGTATTGTAGAAGCCCTAGTCTCAAGATCGGACTGCCCTGCTTTAACTAACCTTCTCCGACGGGAGAAAACTTGAAGAATATCAGGAAAATAGCTCAGAGCTCTATCTGAAATAGTCATCGGGGACTTTGACTTCTCCCGCTGATCGTTGATAAATTTGCGTAGGTCCTTGAATAAGAGCGTGACGGCAAGTATGATGGCAATGGGCACACTGACAACCCAGAATAGCCTAGCTATGCGTTAAGTCTTTAGTGTCAACTGCACAGTGTTAGCTGATACATACCAGAGTCTTTGAGCTCCCTGGGCACCAGAATAACCAGGCAATGCACTGTCATTCCAGGCGTTGTTAGGACGTCAAGAGCTAGCATTTAGAATGGAGTGTGGTGTTGTTGGTAATGAAGAAGAACGAACTTACAGTACAGCCGCGCAGAGACTGGCGGGCACAAAAAGTGTTGCGAGACTAATCACGGAGAGTAGGCCTGTAAGTATAGTTACAAGTGAAATTGAACTAGAGCACACACGTAAGGATCAGGAGCCTCACAATGTAATCTTCTTGGATCTGCGTACAGTCTTAGCATTTTCTTACTCTAGAGTAACGTTAACACTCAACACTGCCAGTGCTTTCACTCACGTCTTGGCTTGAAGATTGGCAAATTTCGCAACCTCGGCCGTTGCGGCCTGAAGGTAGGAATTCATGGTACGCTCGATGAAGCCGGACGCATATTGTCTAGTGTCTTCAAGATGGTCCCACTCGCTCAAGTCGCTTTCGTTTTGACTCCGAATCTGGAGCTTCCGGGTGCTCCCTTCACTTGTAGTGAAGCTCACACCATCTCCCCTTGTATCAAACTTGACCTCGCCAATGTTCTCCATGTCAGGCCAGTTTTAATTATCGAGTCTCCAGAAGACTTTCCGGATGTTTCTAATATCGAAACCTAGAAGCTCGATATTTTCTCGCAGCTTCCACAATCGATTGAAAAACTCGGATCTCCACTGGTCCTGCCACGGCTTCTCGCTCAGTTTCTGAGGGTCGAAATCAGCAATCTCTCGTATGTTCTGCATTGCCTTTGCTGCAAGAGAGAGTGCCTTTCGTAGGTAGGCATCGATAACAAGTGCCATCTTGACCAAGATGATGCGTCTGATGGATTTCGTGGCGTGAACAGGATGGAAATTCGGCGTAGGGGGTATAGCTACTAGGAGCTGGTTGAACATGGATGGGGAGCGAAGGTCATATCCCCTTTCTTGCAAATCAGGCCTGTCAAGCTCATATACCAGTGATTTTCCTTTTTGAAACTCATCTGTGCGCAGTGGCAGCGCGCTCGACATGTCAATATCCCACTTTCCACTATGCAGCTGCTGATTACCAAAGTGAATTGGTGTCCACCATGTATTTAATTTGTTTTCTGACTCAATGACCAACGTGGCCTTCAGAACCAGAGGGGTCCAGCTGTGTCCTGCATGGGTACTGCACAGCTTTGGCTCGGGGATCGGGGGCGCAGTGTGGCGCTTCTCGGGTTTACTAGATGTCTCAGAATTTAGTGAATTCCCATCTGCATCACTCCACACAATGTCATATGGATCTTGTTCACCAGGCCTACTCGATTGCGGATGGGGATCTACCAGCAAGATAGCTGCCCTGAGTTAGTATGTCGCTAGCAAACTTGTGGCATGACTGAATAAAGAACAAATATTCACCCGTCCATTCTCTCCCATTGCCGAGAGCGCCCCAGTAGCTGATCCCGCCTTCACAAGTGGCATTGGAAGTTTCTCGGGTTTCGTTCACTTCTCGAGTTTCGCTCGGGTCTTCCTGGAGTTCAGACCCCAGGAATCTGACCGAGGAAAAGTCAAGTTTGCAGTGGTCTTTATCTAGAATGCCATTGTCAGACTGCCCAGGTGGACGTCGATGTATCGTACAGTATCCCGACTGAGAAATGGCAATCTATAGATACCTGGCTTGACTGCAAAGGGCAGTATTTCCGTGTATGGCAAGAAGAAATGTTCCTCTGAGGGCTGACCAAGGGGCAGCCGCGCTTGGCCTAATTTGCGGAGACGCGGAGACGCCCACTAGTGTGCAAAGACGTGCGGAGGAATGTGGAAGGCGTGGCCAATGGTCTCGACCCACTCTCTGCCTAGGTCTTCGAGGATGATCAATTGCTTTTCGAAGAATTGAGGCACTTCTGACTTGGAACGCTGGCGAGGAAGCTGTCGGAGAGCTCCTTTCAACGTCTTCAAGTTATCAAAAACAAGTCCAGTCGGTGTTTCGGATGTCCCTGAATCAGATTCTGTTGGACTTGGGTCTTGTTTAGAAGCGCCGGGACTTTGAGCCCTTTCCCAGACTATCTTCTTGGTGGGTGTGAGATCATCCCTGTTGCTCTGCTCGTGCTCGGGTTGGGACATTCGTAGTATCGCAGCTCGCCCCTGCTGGGCCCGCTGACCTGATTGAGCCTTCATAGATGTAGAGAACATGAGTTCAACACCGGGAACATGTTTCTCCAGACCATCCAAGTAATCAAAACCATAACCTGGAGGACCAGACTGAGCTGGATCCGCAGTGGGCTTTGTGTAAATCAATCCTGGATAGGGCCCGAAAGCAGACTCTGGGACGAGTCTTAAAGGGCTCTCCTGGCCCGAGGCCTCCAAATCCGGCTCGACTCCCTTCTCGGCGAGGTCGATTTTCTCTGGTGACCCCATCGGTGCTTTTGCGTCCGGACTCCAGGAGAATATGTTTGACACTCAATCTGCCACGTGCCCAGGCGCCGTCCTGGATTCAATGTTCGGGGTCAAATTCTTAACTGACGAGCTGGCAAAGAATAATGTTGCTGTCGCGATACTGTTTCTCTGGCAGAGGACGATGGAACAGTGCTATCGAGGAAAAGCATGCTGCTCAGTAGAACTGTTGCTCTGCGCCTCAGGAATTCGGCCTTTAAGTGTTTGGTTTGAAGCTGTGCTTATAGCCATGGCTTAAAACATGCTATTCCAGTTGCACAGTCCTGCAGCCGGTGACGAAAGAAGTCTGACCGGCATGTGGAAGATCAGGCTCGGAGTACAAGGCCACGCAGCTATAGGTGGAGGATTGGGCGATTGGGTAGGACAAGTTCTAAAAGTTCAGGTTGCCTGAGACCACATGCAGGGTTCAAATGTCACCACACGCATTGCGGCATTGGGGGCACCACCAGTTGACAGCGCGAGAATGATTGAGGCGCAGCTGAAAGTGGGAGTGATGCGGGTAAATACGGAGTGCCTACTACCTAGGTGTTTTAGGTATTCGAATACTTGGGCAAGTAAGTAGTGATGCGACTTCAAAAGGGTCTAGTAGGTTCCGTTCGAGTTTAAAGGTCGCAATCTTCGATTTTGTTTACATAGATGATGATAGTGGAGTAACTACTTACCCTGGCCTACTTAAGCATGTACTGACTGATATTGATATTACACATGTACTTTGTTATTTTGTCAGGGCCCGCTACGAAATCCACGTCAAATATTTGAACTTGATCAACACACCTGAGATCCTGAGGTCAGCCAATGACCCCTGACCGACAGAATGGTAGATGTGTCAGATTCGGTACTCGGGGCATCGTCAGGAGTCAGAGGGACGAAAACTACCCAGGTAACTAACTACCTAGGTACCACAATCTTGGCGGACTTGGAAATTCAGGAAAAGAAGAGGTATAGACAGACCCCCTGCATTACTATCAACTTGCTTCTTTCACGACTGTGTGTACTGAAGTGGCTTCGCTCTTAGTTCATCGCCTGTGTGTTCGAGGAGCACTTGAGTGCCAAGGTGCAGGCGATAGTCTAGCCAGCGTATTTGCTGGAATTCCCGGGGAACTTTTGATTCGAAACATGCCGGGAGGACTTCAGGACCGGCTTGACTCTTTTGCTCATTCTAAAGTTAGGGCGGACATCAGAATTTCAAACTTTGTCTAGGTATCTTGTCAATGGCGTCCAACCGGAAAGAGAAAAGTCAACACACCATAATTATGCATCTTAAAAGATGGAGTCGTATCCTAGGGACACCTTCAGGGCCCAGAGTCTCAAAGATGTTGTTCCGCAGCAGTACCAAGAACGACGTGGAGACTACGGCTAGGCTTGGAGAGCTGCGCCCGATTTGGGAACAACACATTGCAGGACTACGATCGGAATAAATGATGGTCACTTCTCGCGAGCGGTTGCACTTGAATATTTGGCTTCAGACGGATCTCGAATCAATTGCTTGGTGCAAGACCGAGGTCGGAAAGCAGCAGTACATGAAGCTTGTAGAAGAGTCCATCCAAGCTGTGAAGCCTGACATAAAGCGCCGGTTGAAGCTGTGGGAGAGGCAAAAAGGCCCATAAGCCGAGTCCCGAAGGTATCTGGAGCGAGTTTTAAAGCAATCGGAGGAAATGCTCACTTCCCGACGACTGTAACTCGTAAGGAATGCCGCTCCACTGAACTTAGAAGCGCAAAATTAGCAAGGTCGACCGTCCACAGCGGGTTCTTTTACTCACCAACAGCATCTTCTATTGGATCCTCCATAACCGTAATTCATTAAATAAGGCACATAGCTCTGTCCTGGAGCTGTGGATTGAAAATGCCTAGTCCCCCAACAACAGTGCAACACGTAAATAGGCTACTTAAATAAGTAAGCTAGGTGCATGAAACAGGTGAATAGCCTATAGTTTTTCAAGATAGGGAAAAATAGTCACTCTTTCCCCATGAATTTGAGCAAATGACCCTGTCATAGAAAAAGTGATTTTTTTCCCCCCAATTTGAAGGGGATGTTAAGATGCATCAAATCTCCCTTGGCAGTGGTTGGTCGTTCAAATGTCACTGATATTAGTTAGCCATGAGATTTGGGAATTATGTAAGCAGCCAAGTTTGACGTCAAGAGTGCACCATCGACCAACGAGCTGAAAAGCATCTCCTCCCCCTCCAGCCTCGAAAGGTTGAATCGACTCAATCTGGGGACGGAAATGGCCTGTACGAGAATACCAGCGCTGCGGAACCTCTTCAGCGGCCAACTACGCTCGCTGCGCGCCTCCAACCAGCGCCGGTGGGCCCAAGTCCACGATGTACGATTCCTAGCCACCACACAGGCGTCCCGCAACGTCCTCGAAAAGTACCGCGAGAAGCTCGACGCAAAGGCCCGCCAGGAGGGCCATGCCGACATTCAGGACCTGAAGAAGGCGTATGCCGACAAGATACAAGAGATCCGAAAGAAAGATGCTACGATACCAGGCATCCCTCCACTAGACCAGCCACCAGCTCCCACAAACCACGCTTCCACCAACACCAACACCACCAACACCACCACCACCACTCCTCCTCCTACTCCTCCGAAGGGCCAATTAACACCCGAGGCCGCCGCCGCCCACCAGACGACAAAGACAACCAGCTATCCCCCCAACTCGGGCGTCAAGACGCTCGACCAGCTCCTGGACCTGCCCAAGGCGCGCACGCTGCCCGTCCCCGAGCTGACGGCCATCTGGCGGCTGCGGCACGCGAGCAGCCCGCAGAACCTGTGCGCGGTGGTGCCGCAGCACACGTACGAGGCGATGGAGGCCGAGGCGCGCAAGCACCCCCAGTTCGTGCTGCCGCTGCCACACCCGGAGCAGGGCGCCGAGATTCACTTTCTGCAGTGGACCTTTGACCCGGCCACGCACACGAGCACCGTGCTCTTCACGCAGCTGGCCGAGTACAAGGCGCGCGGCGAGTTTGCCGTCCCGCATACCACCGTCACGCACCACCTCGACCTCGTCGCTGACAAGCGTGTCGTGCTCATGCAGGGCACGGTCGTCGCGGACCGGGGCGTGAAGCCCGATGATGCGAGGTGGCTGGTCATGTGCCTGCAGAGGTTCTACGGTGGCTGGGACGGCGAGAAGAATGATGCGCTTGGGAAGGAGAGGGCTGAACAGAGGAAGAAGCTGCTTGAGTGGTTTGGCAAGGGAGATTCCAGGTTCAGCGTGGAGAAGTTACTGGAGGAGGCCGAGAGGCTCCCATGACATGACAAAATGGGTGCCAACTAGACTTTTTCTACGACGTCACCGGATGTACACTAGTAGATGGATTGGTCGAGGGCCACACGTAGCAAGCACGATAGCTTGGCTTTTGTAAAACAGACAGCAATGTATAAAAGAAACAGTCTCAGCCAGTCCGACTATGCTGATGAGACTCATTCTCTACCCTGCGCACGGATGCGACAACAATAGCTGAATACAAGTCTTTCTAGAATCGAAAACAATTGTCCAGGGACCGACCCTATTCTACAAGGTATGAGCTACAACCTAGGCCCAGCGAGCCTCTCATCCTGCTTCATCTTATCCCGCAGCACCCTCCTAAGTATCTTGCCGCTCGGGGACTTGGGCACTACGTCGATAAAATGAACACCGCCACGGAGCCTCTTGTGAGGAGCCGTCTTAGCCGCCATCCAGTCGGTGATCTCCTTGGCCTTGGCGGCGTCCTGTGTGACGCCCGCCTTGAGCGTCACGTAGGCCCGCGGCAGCTCCGTCGCCTGGGCAGGGTCGTAGAGGCCGATGACGCATGCGTCTGCGACGTCTGGATGGCCAACTACCAGGCCCTCAAGCTCGGCCGGGGCTACCTGGAAGCCCTCTGTAAAGTATTGTCTAAGTTCTCTGCTGCGTGGATGGTGGTTGAGGGATGGACTTACTGTATTTGATCAGTTCCTTGAGTCGATCTACACAGTAATAGTTGCCGTATTTGTCCATCTTGAAAACGTCGCCTGTCCTTAGCCAGCCGTCTGTGGAGAATGCATCTTTTGTCTTTTCGTCGTTGTTGAAATAGCCCCGAAATACATTGGGGCCCTTGAGAAAGAGCTCACCAGGCTATAATCATCACACACTCATGTCAGCTCACGGATTACACTTCTTTGATCCAAGAACCGCAGGATACATGCCTCACCGAAGGCGACCTCATTGCCCTCTGTGTCAACAATCTTAGACTCCATGTTCGGCACCAGCTTGCCAACCGAGTTCATGAACTTGGCCCACTCATCCGGCTGCTGGACATGAGAGACAGGACTGGCCTCGGACAGCCCGTAGCCCTGCTTCACCGGAACCTTCAGTCGCTTCCAGACCATCTCGATCAAGTCGCTGGTGATGGGTGCGGCGGCACAGTGAAGCATCTTGAGCGACGTCAGGTCGTATTTGTCGACTACCGACTCCTTGCTGAGGGCCAAGACCACTGGGGGTGGGATGTAGGCGAATGTGAGCTTAAAGTCTTGGATGAGCCGACAGGCCTTCTCGAGATCGAAGCGTGAGAGCACTACTAATTGCCACCCGGAGTACATGCTCATAAAGACGTTGTTCACAAGGCCCTGTAGTCTACGGTCAGCCTGCTCAACTCTGGGTGCGCTCGTCATCTTCATCGCCCCGGGGGACAACAAGCCTACATATATGTGGAAAAATGGAATCACACCGAGTAGCCGGTCGCCGCCATTCCCAGGCCCGCCGGAGGGCTTCAGATAAGCGCCCTCGAGAGGTTCCATCTGGAGCAGGTTGGAAATAACATTGTAGTGCGTCAGACACACACCCTTGGGCAGGCCCGTCGTTCCAGAGCTATAGACGAGGAATGCCAGGTCCTTCTTGGGCGCCACTTTTGTCTTTGAATAGCGGCTGTAGTAAGCGGTAGACCTGATACTGCTCCAGTGACGGATTCTCCCCTCCGGGTCGCCCTCGTCGCCCAGCAGGATGATCCTGTCCTCTGGGATGCCGGCCCTGGCGGCGGCCTGCCTGGCGGCGGGGAGGAAAGGCAGCTGGGTGACGAGGGCCTTGGCGCCGCTGTTGGACAGCTGGAAGGTCAGCTCGTCGAGGGTGTAGAGCGGGTTGGCGGGCGAGGCACAGCCGCCGGCCCAGAGGACTCCACATGTCAAGGCGGGTGTGTCGACATCATTTGGCGTGTAGAAGGCCAGGACGTCGCCACGCTTCCAGCCCCAGAGGGCCTTGAGCCCCTTCCCGAACTCTGTGGCGGCGTTGCGCAGCTGGGCGAGGGTGTAGGAGCGCGAGGGTCGCTCGCCGTCGGTGAGCAGCTCCTTCGTATCGGCAAAGGGCCGGCATGGCCGCGAGAATAACAGGGTGAAGATGTCGACGTCAGGAACGGAGACGTCGGCGTAGAGAGACTTGTGAGGCATTTTGGCGGCACGATAAATTCTGGCATGGGCGAGCGCAAATGGTGCTGGAATTGGTGCTACGATTATCTACGGTTTGCAGCTGGAGGAATGGGCAATTGCAATATGTGACGGGCATCTGTGAAGGCCAATTTTCTCGGCAATGTTGAGATAAATGACGGCGCGGGGTTGCCGGCACGGTAAGCAACGGCATAGGGCACGATGCCCGCTTACTTACTTAAGTAAGTACTTAAGTACTTAAGTACCTAGGCAAGTAGGTAAGTACCTACCCCAACGGCGGTTGATCCAGGATCCGCAGCCAAGTCATAACAGTTCAAGTCAAGGAGATAGGAAAGACAATTGACATAACTCTCATCTGGAGTGCCAATGGTTGTAGTGTTAAAACGAGAGTCGTGATGGCTTCAACTTGTGCCCTTTTATGAAACGTTGCTCCTACACACTGTACAATTAATTACAGTCCAGCATGGGATGGATGCCTGTAACAGGATCTCCAAAACTGCGGGGTAAGAACAACACATCGATTGATGGTTGCCGGAGGGGGGTGGGGGAGGGGACGTTTAATCTGGTAGACAGCTAGACTACCTAGGTACGTACCTCCAGACATTCTCGGCAAGAAGCGATTCCGTTTGCATAATAACTGCACCCGCACTTTAGACTACTTACCCAGGTTCTTGAGTAGGTGCCTAACCAGTGAAGCAATAGACTAGAGAATATAATTGGATAATCCATTGTCACCATATGCCCTCATGCGTGTAAGATGATTGGATGGTCCAACAGCTTTGGTATCCACTTAAAAGCACCGTTAGCACATGCAACAGGCCGACGGCTACTGAGGCACCTGCACTATGATTAAGTATTTATCATCCGAAAGGATAGTGTCGGACTTAGGTTTCCAGCGATGAGGCTCAAGTGGTGGTGGGCACCCCCTGCAACCTTAAACCGATGCTTGACTGCTTGAAACCTACCGCCTTCAGGGGGCGTCTTTACCTAGGTATCGAATGCAGCCAGGGTCCAGGGGTTACCAGTACATAAATTGATTTGCTCTTCGTCCCGTCACGACAATGCGACAACAGGCTGGCGTTCGTCCCATTTCTTGGGTATCTGGATTTGAACTGAGCGAATATTCATACTTTGCCGCCGCATGGCACGTTCAAAAAAGTAAAATAAATAAAAAATCAAGACCATGCGGCCGTCGGCATTCAACATTGACAAAGGGGCTCTCGGTAAATCGAACTGCCTCACACGTCGCAGCAGCCCCTAGTGTAGGTAATGAGAGCCCCCACCAGTGATGGCGAAACTGGAATTTCGTTTTCGATTTTTTTCGCCCGTACCCTGATTTTGGTGGGACTGCCACCTATTCTAAAGTAGTTACTATTAGCTTAGGACCTAAGCTGACCAGTCTAACTAATCCTTGTACTTCTAGCCGAGGCAAAAAAAACCAAGTTTAGTAGCAGAACTATTGACCGCCTACCTTTTTGGGTGTATGGACCGCCATGTGGCCCGTGCACTGGAATTTCAGATTCTATCATCCGGGTCGTTGAAACGCCAAATTCCGATCACTAGAGTGGGTGGGCCCGAAATTTCGCCATCACTGGCCCCCACACCTCAAACTTAGGCCCGCACAGCCAACCCCTGTCGCTGCTGTATGTACCTAGGTACCTAGGTAACGGTCTTCACCCTGGCATCCCGGTCAAGATCACACACCAAGTGCGACAACTACGAGACGACCGACCAACTCAAGCCATTGCCGCAGGGCGCTCCACCCTCGCAGCCTCGTCCCAACCTCAAGTCCTGCACCTGCTGCCGTGTACCCGCCGCCAATATCAGGCCAAGACGTGCCTGCCCATCATTTTAAGCTTGTCAGAGCTTGTCAGAGCTTGTCTGGTCTTGACTCTTGCTGGGCATCCGCCTTGCCGCCCTATGGGAAACGGATCCTACTTAGATCCGTGGTACTGGTCGTCGATCTGCGAACACGCGAACACGCGAACATCATGTCTTTTCCGCGCCCACTGCCTAGGACCAAATTTTTCATGGCATTTTCCCCTTGCATTCGGCTCTGCCTCATCAGGTCAGGTGGCATCCCTGCTGAGGGGCTTAATCGGTTGTGTCTCGTCGAGGACCGCCATGCCCATGCCCACGCCCACGCCACAATAATGGCCATTATGGGACTGGAAAAGTTCCCTCATGGCTGTCGTGCTCGGTAACGGACCGACTACATCACTGCGGCTCAGCAATAATTGTGGACTCACAGGTCTTGGCGATGTTTTCGACATGAGGCATAGGACAATTCCTGAGGCGCGTCTCTGCACCCCCTTGTTGGTTGGCCCCTCCCCTGGGCCACCCCGGCGTCTACAGGTCATACTCGGACCAGTCTCGACAGTCTGGAAGAAGAAGAAAACTAGCTTGCCAACCCTTCGCAAACGACTATAAGATCTTCGTCTCGTCCGGCGTTACGACAGAGAGACCTTACTCCCCACAACTCTCTCATCCAAACATTTCTCTCAACCGCTCGTCCCTTATCTGTTCTTCAACACAGCTGTGCTGTTTAGTTTCATCTGTTTGATATTCACTCGCTCACTCGTCTCTCACAATAAAACCACCTTCCTTCAAATCAGCCAACATGTATATCAAGACTGCCATTCTCTTCCTCGCCGCCTCGGTCCTGGCTCTGCCCACCGCCCAGGACGGCAACCACAAGCGCGCTGGCGTCCTCACCAAGCAGAGCTACGCCGACTTCCAGGTCAGCGACGGGGTCGGTGGAAACGCACTCGCCGAGGTCCAGGCCAAGTTCCCCGTAAGTCAAACGACACCCACCGCACGCCCCGGTCACTGCACACACACACACACACACACACACACAACCGCTTACACACCTGCCATTAGATTGACGAGAACGACCTGGCAAACGTCGACCCAGCTGACGCCCAGATCATCAGCGACGCCAGGAAGGTAGCCGAGAGCGCAGAGGTCGACACCGGCGGCTTCAACGACGCCATCGCCGCGGCCAGCGGCTCCGACGCCGACGCCCTGCAGGTCGGCAAGATCAAGAACAAGGTCCTCAAGCTTAAGCTCGAGGTCCTTGACCTGCAGATCAAGCAGGCCCAGGGCGGCAAGGACAATACCGCCAAGATCGCCCAGGAGCAGAAGAAGCTCGACAACAACATCGCCACCGACAAGAAGTCCGCCGGCGACGCGAGCCAGGCGGTGAACTTCCAGGGATGAGGGATCATTTTGTTTTTAGATGGATCATAAGACAAACTTGACGAGTCTGATCTCTGTTATCTGAAGTTTCAGGAAGGCTTCTTTGGGATATGAGAAGTGGTTTTCCGCATCTCATCTCTTTATAACTTAGTAATGATGGCGGTTGAGGGTTTGATACCCCAAGCAATGTGATCAAATCAAGCATATCATGCTCAAAACTCTTTTGGTACCCAAGCAGCGTTTGCAATGGACTTAAGGATACCGTGGTGATTCATCGCGGTGTCCCTCAAGCCGGAATTCACAAGACGGTGAAATCCTGTGTCGCGTGTCGTGCGAGCGGGACAGGATAAAAGGCACTACCGAGCTTGCGTAACTTGGACACAGTGGCGTGATCTTTGCATGCAGACGAATCGACGGTCGTTGAATATCAGGGTCTTCTTCTCCCATGCCTCACATCCAATCCCTAACATACTGTAGCCGTTGCTCCAAAATCAAACTCAGCCCCAACTTCGGGAAGCCTCCTTCACCGATACTAACGGAACGAGTTGCCGAGGTATGGATGGGAATTATGGATTGGTCGTAATGAGCTTGTAGGTGTCGGTGCACTCAATGACCAGTGATTACTCCCTAATGTTCACACAACCCGAGAGAATCTGTGGGATGGTGTCGATCCAACTATCTGTGGTCACCGGAGAGAGAGACTCTAGTCCAACTTGAGCTACAGACCCGAGCACCTCCTCGCCCAGTGAGGTTAACGCTGCCATGTGGTCCCACATTTGGAAGCGTCGTCCTGTTCTATGACAAACTGGTCTCCACGTGTAAGACAAGCAACTAGAGGGAGATGAATCAGCTACACATAATCTTACTAAAGCTTTTGAACAAAAAGTGTTTAATGTAAAGTATTTTTTTATAGCGAAAAGCTCTATCATATATTTAGAATACTATTTAGTAACTTTAACCTTTTAACCTAAACGGTTAACTATTAACATACATATTACTTAATGTAGTATGAAATATATTAAAAGTATATAAAATTTAAATTAAGTATTAAAAGTTATAACTAGTTTATTAATATTAAAACGTTTTAAATAAGTTTTTAAAATAATATATATTTAAAGTTTACCGTTTACTATTATTATTTAATATATATATAAAAGGATAAATATTAAAGCTTAATATTATACTTCTATTTAATT
>MAVT02001342.1:0-13568 GCA_001702395.2 Diaporthe helianthi | reverse complement strand
TCTTTATAGTAACGTTCTAATTTACTTCTATAAGCTTAGAAGCTTCTATAAAGTAGCTATAGCGTTAGGCTATACTCTAGGGTACCTAGTTTATTTATACTAATACTATTAACTAGTTCCGTTAATAGTAAAGCTTTCGCGGTCTATAAGCTACTAGTCTAATGCTATTAAGTATTAGGTGAAAGTACTATTCGCTATATAACTTAGGCGATAATAAATTACTTAAAATATGTAATGTTAAAAAGCTAGTATCGCCCCGTCTAAGGTTCTAGATCTACTCTTTAATATATATCCTAGATAACTAACCTATAATAACCTTCTTTTATAAAACTACTTAGAAGTAATTAAATAAACTACTACTAAGATAACCTTAGGTAAGGTAACTATATTCTATTATCTAGATATATACCTCTAATAGCTCTATAATAATATTATAGAGATAACTATATAGGTTTATCTCTATACTAGCGTAGCCCTCTACTTAGAACTAAATCTATTAAGTATAAAGATAGGTAATATATTCTTAGAGATCCTAAGAGAGTTAAAGCTAAAGTTTTAATATATTCTAACCTTTAAGAACCTCAAAGTTAAAGTCAAAAGTCCTATAAAGTATAGTATTAGAAAGGTAAAAACTACTAAGTTATCTAAGCTTTAAAAAAGGCTCTACTAGATAAGACTAGAGAATACCCTAGTTATAGCGAGATAGTAGATAGTTAAATTAACTTAGTTTTAAAAAAAACTATAATTATAAGTCTTTTAACCTTATACTTAGGAGGGAAAATTGCTTATATATATATAAATTAGTATTTATTCCTAAATATATAAATATATATTTATATTATAGCTATATATATAATAGCTTTCATTTACTACTATTATGAGTAATAATATCTAAGTTTCTAATTAATATATTTTAGGATAAGTTTTAGAGTAGTTTACCTATATCTTTTAATAAAAACTTAAAGTACTTATTATGCTTTATACTTTATATTATATTAATATATATATTAGTGTATTTATTTTTATTTTTATTAGCAACTTAAAAAGGCTTTATTATATTAAAGGTATTTTTATATATCTTCGAAATACTTACTTCCCTTTAAAGCTTTATAAATAGTAAGTAAATCTTTTATATTAATTTATACATAGGTTTCTTCATCTATTAGTAATGTGACTTTAACTTTTATAGTATTAATTTAATATAGTTTATTATCTCAATTTAATATTTCTTTTGACTTTAAACTTCATTTATATTACTAATAGTTAAAGCATAAATATATTTATTGCTTTTATTATCTTCTAATATTATTAATTAATTGTTTAAAATAACCTCTTTTATAGCACATATTTTGTTTTTACTTGACAGTTTACTTCTTTTATAATGAAGTAGCTATTTATATAAAGTTTATTTTATTTCATTGCTTTAATATTATCTTTTTATTAATAAAAGATATTTGTATTTCTTTCATTATTTCTTCTTAATTAAATATAGAGTTATTCCCTTCATTTATCATATATTATATTAAAGTAGTATTAGGCTTAGTTCGCTATAAACCCTACCTATTATAGGTAGGTTAGCTTTACTATAGATAGCCTATAGAATATAAGTAATATTAACACTACTTATTACCCCTTATAATTATAAGTACTAGCTAATACTAATTAGTAATTACCTATATAACTATAGAATAGTAAGGTTTAAAGCATAGTTATCTACTTAATACTTAAAAACCTCAACTACTCGGTATACCTTATTAGAAGTAGCTATACTAAGGCTATAAGATTCCATTAAACTTATATAAGCTGTTGAGTATAATTACCTTTCAACGAAGCTATATAATTTATTTAGAAGGAGATTACCTTTATATATAACTATATTCATTACTAAATATAAAGCCTAGATATCTTCCTAATATTTATTATTCAAATATACCTTCTATAAGCGTTTATTATACTTTAAGTAACAAGAACTCTACTAAGTATTAGACTTCTCTCCGTACTCTTATTAATAAGCCCTCGTTATATTTTAGGAATACCCTAAGTTAAGTCGGTAACTCTATCAAGTACTAGACTCCTTATAATTACTCTTAATTACCCTATAGCAAGTAAAAAACTACCTATTTATATAAAGTTTACTATAGTAGGTTATAAAAATACTCTAAACTAGTAAAACTTCCTAATGCTACTATTTAGCTATTTATTAATTTAATAGTAATGAAATAACTATATCTCCTTAATTCTATTTTAACTATACCTGCAATTAATACTTATTATACTAACTATAACCTTTTTAATATTAATAGCTTTAGTTCCATCTCTAAATATTATATAAGATAGTATATTATTCTAAGAAGTCTACCTTTTTTAGCTTAATCTAGAGTAGTAAGGAGTTAGGTTTAACAAGGGTAATATAAAGAATATAAAATTACTAAATACCTATATAATTTAGTAAGTATAGATATACAAATACCTCTTTATTAAAGATATATAGTATATATTTATAAAGGATTTTATAGCTAAAGAGAATACTTTTTAACGACTCTTTTTAAACTTTATACTAAAACTTAAAGCGATAGTTTAATTTAAAGGTATTTAAACTAGCTTAAAATCTTATAGAAACCCCTTAGCTTTATAGTTTATTCTTAAGTCTAGCTATTTACCTACTTATCTTAAAGGTAGATTAATAGATATATAAGATCCTATGGAAATAACATTCTACCTTAACTTTAAAATCAGTTTTTATAGATTTAGATTTTATTACTTCTACTAGTTGTCTCTTAATAAATTTCAATATAATAATAAGTCTACTATTATTTATAAACTTTATAAGGGTAAAGGTAAAGAGAAGGATAATTTTGAAACATTTATTAAGAAATATAAGTATAAAGAGCTTTAATACTAACTTAATAGAGATAATCTAAGTAGTAGCCTTTCTAATAATAAGGATAATAATAATACGTATAAAAAGATAAATAAGAAAAGAAGGGAAAAAGACTTTTCTCTAAGTTAATTTAATTAGAGAGATAGTTATCCCCTTAATACTTCCTTATAATCATTTAAGGCTTTAAATACTTCTATATAAACTACTTTTAAGAAGTATAAATAGTAAAGTACTATATCCTACTACCTTAATATATTAAGAACAAGGTATTAAATCTAAATATAGTAGGTAATTTGAATAAATACTATAAACATAATAAAATATACTCTAATTAAGAGTATAATATCCTTAATAATAAACTCCTTATTTTTCTTAAAGTATATAAGAACTTAGGTATTAAACTAGCTTAACTTTAAATAGCCTTCCCTTTTATACTAAAGAATATAGTAAAAACTTATTATTTATATAATATTATATATATTAATATCTTTTAAATAGTATACCTAAAGATTAGGTTTTAATTTAATAATAATTAATATACATTACTAATACTTCTATATAAATTATAATGCTATAACTTTTATTAATCTTTAATAAAAATAACTTAAAAATGATGCAATAAAGGTCTAATGACTACTTATTAATAAATTAAAGATTTATTACAAAGTACTTAATTATAAAACTTAAGGTAATTAACCATTATAAGATAATATTCTATGAATAAAGAAGAGTATGCCTAAGTTTACTACAGTTTTATATAGAGTATTAGTATTAGTAAAGGCTTTCTATTCTACTTTAGCTTATGAGTATCTTTATAAGTTTATAAAATATAATAGCTTAATACTATTTTAGCTAGCTATATTTATTTTTTAAATAACATCTAGCTAAATAAAGAGGACTAATCCCTCTTAAATTAAAGTTATACGTATAATAGTAGTAGTTTCTATAATAAGAAATATTAAGGTAGCTCTTATAATAGCTTTTAAAGTAGGTTTTAAAGTAACTTTTACGGAAGCTCTTATAGTAGTTTTTAAACTAGTTTCTATAGTAGAGAAAGGTTTTAAAGTAATAATTATAATATCTATTATAATAATAATAAATATTAAAATAATAACTAAAGTAATAGATTTCTATAATAAGTATTATAAGGTCTCTATAATAGAAAGTATTTTATTTATAGAAAAGAAAGATATTAGTTTGTAAAATACCCTTTTAAGGAATACTAATAAGTATATATAATATACTTTACTATTTAGGAAGATAATGAACAAGAGGTCATAGATACTAATTATATAGTATTTCTTACTAACTTAAAAGGGATAAGTATAAGAAATAATAAGTTAAATTAAGATCTTTTTTAATAAAGTTAATTAAGTTTATACGTCTTATTTAATAGACTGAATATTTCAATATTATATTAATCTTTTTACTAAAATTAAAAGCTATTAGCTATAAATATAACAATACTTTTTAATTTATTTTAAGTAATATATTCTTATAATTATAATTTCTTTTAGTAAATGTTTCTTTCTATAAACGCCCTAGGCTTTAATAAACTATATAATATAGTTTAATAAGCTTTTAAGCTTTAATATACTAAAGTACTCTATAAAAGCTATAATAAATAAATTTTCAAGTTTTTTTTATCTATACATATTTATAGTATTTCTTTTATAACTTACTAAATTAATAAGTATCTTTTAGAAATAAAGGTCTAATATAGATATTAAAGCAATTTCAAATTTGATAGTACTACTCTTATCTTCTTCTCTATAATCTTAAATAGTTAAATCTTAAAGCTTATATATTAATTCTTAATATAAATATTATAAAAGGTCACGTAATAGTAATCTAAATTAAGGAAAACTAATAGACATTTCTTCTTATTTATTATAAAATATATATAGCTTATAATTCATGAAGTAGTTATATTAATTTATTAAAAGAAGTAATATTTATAATTTGAAAGGCTTCTAAGTAATTGATAAAAATATTTTTTTCATCTTCTAAGAAGTAAAAGTCTGATATATAGATTATTTAAGAGTTATATTAGAGGATCCTTCATACAATAACTTAAGTATAAACTTTAAAATAAAGTTATTTATTATTGAGTTCTTTCATAATAAAGGGTATAAAAGGATTTTATAAACTACTTTTAGTATATACTACAGAGAAAAATAAGTAAAATAATATTTCTTATTTAACTTTTAATGAAATATTAGTAGTAATATAAGTAGAAAAAGCATAAATAGTAGAAGATATTATTAGAAATATAAGTAAGAGGTATTATATAATCTATTATTGATTTCCTATTTACGAAGTTAATAATAACTATAGACAATCTTATAACTTCTTAAGAAATTAAGTATAGTAAAACTTAATTTTTCTAATACTACTTTATAGAATATTTACTATCTATATATATTTAATAGTCCCTTTGTTAGTACTAATAGGTTAGGGTAATAAAGCTCCTTTTTTACTAGATTACTTAGTCTAATAAAGCCTTTTATTATACTCGCTATTTCTAGTAATTATTTACTAGAAATAGTACTTCTTTATTCCTATCTAGAAGTATACTTTCATACTTATAAGCTTAATGAAAATCTAATAGTAAATACGCCTAATAGAAGAATAGTAGGGGGAAGGAGGGGGGTAGACGAAAAAGATAGTTATAGCTAAAGCTAGAATTACTTAATATACTTCTAAAAAGGCTTACGCGAAGAGATTAGATATTCGCACAGTAAAAGGCAAATAGTATATAGGTATAAGTTACTATATATAAACCTTGATTTATACTATAAACGTTTTAAACACCTTAACCCCTATATACATATACTAAACCTTATCTAAAATTGATTAAAATATATCTATTAATTAGGGCTATTTCTATATATTATAGTAGGGGTATTCTCATATAGTTAAAATACTATATAAGTATATAAATAGCGTTTAAAATATAATAGAGTTAAAACCTTTATAATATATACTATATTTAAGCCCTAACTCTATATAGGAATATTTATTTAAGTATTATATTTAAACTAATCTAAGGTTTACTATATAATATTATTAACTATGAATATTATTAAATATTTTTAAGAGATTATAAATAAAATCTTTAAATTATTAATACTTTATTTCTTACTATAACATTATTATAATAAATTTATAAAAGTTAGTTTTATATATAATATTATTACTTATTATTACTAATATTAATATATATATTTTTAATTATAATAGAATATTATAAGTTACTAAAATAGTAGAAATAAAGGTTATAATGTAGAGCGCTAAAGCTATACTATAGGTGCGTTGAAAAGTAGGCGCTCTAATTAGCTATAAAGATATATACCTATGTACTATCCGCTTTTTACTATGCGAATATCTAATCTCTTATATAAAGGAACTTTAGGACTAAATAACTTTAAGATATATATAACGATTATGAATAAAATAAGTTAATTAATAATATTTTCTACTAAATAAAATATATACTAACTAAATAAGATACTAGAAATTATTTTTAATATTATAATATTTTTTAATAATACTAATAACATCTTTTATTAGTTTTCTTATTATATAAGATATATAATTACAACTTATAATACTTCTTCTAATATAGTTAATATTAAGGAGCTTTTTCTTTTAATAATTTAAGATATATTAAAGTATACTTATTTATAAATATTTTTTTAACTTCGGATTATACTTAATGTTTAAGTAGGGAACTATTTATTAGATTCTAATATAATAGTGAAATCTTTACTTATTACTACCCTTCCGCTTTACTATTGGGCAATTTCAAACGTTCCTCGCAGTGTCTAAAAAAGTCTGTTAGTCTTGTTCCGCCACTAATTGCGACAACTGTACTGGGAGAATGCATTCTAGCACAACCATGGAAGCACCACAGAGGCTTTAGACACTGGGAAGCATTGTATGTGGACAAAAACAGGCAAGATGTGCATGCGTTCAGCGGACGATAGGCATGCTGAGACGGGGACCTCTACTTAATTACGCAGAGCAACAACGGGCTCTTGATATTCTGAAGTCAGTAGTAGGGCCGTAGACACCCGTGGACCCTGACTTGCAAGACTACAGTTCTCTTCTGATCCATCTCTAAAGTTCTATGAATACCTTGCGGCGAATGCTTTTTTGTCTGCAGGTCTCCAATTAATTATCCATGTGATTAATCAATCACCGTCTTCGAATCGCGTTTCTATATCATGTCTTCCTGCAGTACCGTCTATATATAGGAGCAATAAACCGTGGTTACATAGTGTGTACACTATATAAAATTTGTAATTAGTTCAAACAATAAGCTAAACATATGCGGTAGATATAAATAAACAGTATAAATTGCTATATAGTATAATGTATAATATATTATAGATTAATAGTTCATTAAAATAACCGCTTATTACATTAACTACTTATTATTTATAAACTACTTATTAGTAGTTTATACTCTAATAAGGGTACTACCTAGTTTTACCTAGAATTTTAGTCTAGTACCCTAGAATTTAGTACTAGTATTAGTTCTAATTAGCCTAATTAGGTCCTAAGTAAGTATTATAGTATAGTCTAGTATTAAGGAACTAGGCTACCTATATACTATAGATCTACTAAGTATCTCTTCCCTACTATATACTATTTTTAATTAATATATTTAGCCCTTTTATATCCTCCTTAAATATATCTACTACTAATATATAGATTCTAAAAAATAATAGTATTATTAATATCTATTAATATTATAGTATAACTAAGCTAGTAATTAACTATAGTAATAAGTATACTAGTTAATATATAGTAGCTTAGAATCCTTAGGGATATCTATATTAATAGTAAATATAGTCTTCTTATCTGCGTTATATAGTACTATATATACTTTATTAACGCTAAAAGCTAGAATACCTATAATTATCTACTAAGTACTAGTATAGTTATCCTAGCCTAGCTTAAGGATATCATTACTAAGCTAAGGCTTTATAATCAACAACTTAGTAAGGGGCTTATTATAATTAGTTAATTAGACTAGAGTTATAATAAGGAATATATAGAAGTTTTAAGACCCTACCTAAAAGTTAATAATAATATTAAAATACTCTAAGGTTTTGAGATATTCTTAAGTAAATATATATAAGAAAAAGCTTAATAGGTTAATATATAATCTATATAGGTAAATTAGTTACTATAGATAGTAATATAGTTACTATAGGTAAATATAAAGTAATACTTACTATAAGCTAGACTAAGAGTATTAAATAGATTAGTAAGTTACTTAGTTAGATATAGTAGTATATATACACCTCTTAGTAAAACTAAGCTTTTTCTACTAGCTAATAGATAAATTAGTTATAATAATAATACTAGTCTTATAATTAGTAGTATATATATAGGATAATAGGATATTAAATACTTAGGATAACTATCCCTTATAAACTAGAAGACCTAAAGTCCTACTAGTACTTATAAAGATCTAGATTATTATATTTAGCTTAATATAGTTAATATTACTAATAATATAGGTTACTATAATACCCTTATTATTAATATTAATATTAAGATTAAGAGGAACTAAACTTTTAAATATACTAAGGGCTTTAGTAGTAAGCCTCTTAATCTTAATAGTAATCTTAAGCTTATTATATAGGAAGGTATTATATATAATAAGGTGTAAACTCTAGGCTAAATCCTTATATATTAATATATTCTTCTTAGGGCTTTAGTAGTTACTATAAACTACTGATACCTTAAAAGGCCTATTTAGAAACTATTAGCCTTCTATATATATCTTTAGCCTTATATCATATATTAGGTATTATAGATATTAGGCTATAGCTTAGTAAATATTTATAAGGAGTATCTTAAGTACTTTAAGCTTAGTATATTTCTAAGAGACCCTATATACTATTATAGATACTTTACCTAGCCCCTAACTAATTATACTAGCTTTTCTACTTTTATATCTACTATTTATTTTACTAAGTATTTAGTACTTACTTATACTTACTCTCACTAGGTAATACTATCTATAAGGATAGTAAAGAAAATTAAATAAGGTCCTTAAAGTAGTATAAGCTAGTATAGACGTTTAAGTAAGCTACCTACTACTTATATTTAACTAACTTCTAGGTAATAAATAGCTAACTAAGGGTAATATCCTTAGTAATATCCTCTTTAATTAAAGCTACTATCTTAATATCCTCCTTAATATTATATCCCTCTCCCTTAATAACTACGCTTATAGATTAGTAAGTATAAGATAGTCTAGTAATTATAGAGCTAGCTTAACTTAAGGGTATTATAAAACCTACTTAGCTTAATACCTTCTAGGCTATAGTACTATATATAATACTAGAAGTAAGAGTAGTAGCCTTTATAAGCTACTAGAAAAACTAATAGCTAGCTAAGATAATATCCTAAAAGATATCTAGCTTATAAAGCTTACTATTAATAATAGGTATAGTTAATAAGGAGTTTAACTTAACTATCTAGGTAAATCTAGTAGTTATAATATTAAGTATAGATTTTCTATCTTAGATATCCTTAGTAAATACTACCTTTATACTATAGATAAATAGTAGCTTTAAGTAGTCCTCCTTTAGCTAAAATAGAGAAATAATTACTATTAATAGAGCCTATTATATATATTTAAAGAGAGTATATAACTAGATATTAAATAAGGACTAAATAAATGCCTAACTAGGAGGGAAAGGTATATACCTTAATAGCTTTATATACTTAGTAGCTACCTTAGGTTTTAAACCCTAAATAGTTACTATAGTTAGTAGAAAAACTTTATACTAGATAATAGTAGCTAATAATATTAACTTACTTAATCTAATAGGATAGTATATATTATTTTAGTAATATTACCTAACTCTAAGTATATAATATTACTAGGTTGTTTATTAATCTAGTTTAAGGTAGGTATAATATTAACTATAATAGGATACTTAAGAGAAATACTATACTTTATAGATAGCTACTACTTACTAAACTTTATTAGAATTCCTTTAAGGTTCTAATACTAGTAGGTAATCTTAAAGTAAACCTACTTATTTAGATAGATATTATACTTAAGATTACCCCTTTTAATAGTTAAAGCTATATATTATTAATAAAATAAATTAGTAGCTATACTAAGATAGCTAGAGTTTAGATTCTACTAGACTAGATTACTAATTAACGCTATTATAGGCGTAGAGACTATAGTATCTATACCCTTAATATATACTATTACTCCTATCTTAATAAACTATATAGGTATAAGAGCCTTAGTTATATCCTTAAAGTTTAATATATATAGGCCTAATATAAGAATATAGATATTAGCTAGTTAAGTATACTTAGACTAAGGTAGAGCTACTAGTTATATATTGATACCGATTACTAACTTACGCATAGTATAATAAAGGCTAAAACTATTAATAAAGGTATAAATAGATATTAAGACAA
This sequence comes from Diaporthe helianthi, assembly GCA_001702395.2. Classification (NCBI taxonomy): domain Eukaryota; kingdom Fungi; phylum Ascomycota; class Sordariomycetes; order Diaporthales; family Diaporthaceae; genus Diaporthe; species Diaporthe helianthi. The sequence goes on along the minus strand of MAVT02001342.1, from coordinate 3,220 downwards.
CCTTACTACTATTAATAAACTTATTAATTAGCTTTTATTAACTAAACTAGTTTACTTTAAGTATACCCAGTACTAGGGTTACCTTATATAGGTAAGAATATCTACTACTTTATATAGTATACTTAATAGATATAGTTAGTAGATGGTACTAGATTATTAATAAAGGAGGTACTACTCTTAAAGCTATAGTTAAATTTAAGCTTAACTCTTTTAATAACCTTCTTAGTATTAACTAGCTTACTTAAGTTAATTATAAGGATCTACTTACTAGTATATAAGTCTTAGTTCCTAATAGGATTATAATATAAAACCTTATTTCTTCTAATTCTCTATACTAGGTACTTCTTATCTATAACTTATATAACTAAGAAAATAGGCTTATTATAGCCTATAGTATTTATTAGGTAATCTAAAGATATATTAGTACTAACCTTACTAAGGATTTAATACTTATAGTTATCCTAGTAAATACTAAGAACTTAACTAATATAGTAATTACTATCTAAATACTTAAAGTATATCTAAGAGGTATAGTCAAAGGTAATAGTATTCCTAGGGAAGATAGGCTTCTAGCTAATAGCTAGAGTATTAGTACTAGGTAAATAAAAGATAAACTTACTAGATATTAAATAGATTATACTAGCCTATTATAGACTATACTACACCTTAGATAGATTATCTACTAGCTATACTATATTAAAGTATATATTCTTAGTTAGCTTTAATAATAGTATATATTTTTAAAGAGAGATAGAGTCTATAAAAAAAAGGTCTTATAATAGCTTCTCTAGATCTTAGCCTACTACTAAAGCTATCTAATAGTATAAAGATAATAACTTCTTAGGGTTAAGTATAACCTCCTTACTTTAGATATTAAGGTATAAGAGCTCTTTATAAGTATAGCGCTTAAGTATATTAATAGTATTTAGGAGATAGTTAACCTAGGTCATACTATTACCCTTCTTTAATAAACCTAAGATTTACTTAAAAGAAGTATATTACTAGTAGAAAATAGAGTTATTAATATAAAAGATACTAAAAGCTAGATTAAAATTACTAAGGCTATAAGATTTCTAGGCTTACTTTAAAGGGGTAGAGCTAGAATATAGGTTAATAGGTACTAAACTAGTAGTAGTTATACTATATATAGCTACTACTATAATACTATTATTAGGATTACTATTATTATTAGGGGACTAGATAGAAGTTTTAATAGTAGAGTTATTAATAGTAAGGATCTTAATAGTAAGAGTCTTAATAATAGAAGCTTTAATAATAGGAGTCTATTTATATAGCTTAGGGATAAACTTAGTATTACTATTATATAAATTATTAACTTTATCTTTATAAGTATTAGCCTTATTAATAAGCTAGTATTCTATAAGGGCTAGTTACTCCTTTTATATAAGACTATCCTCTTTAGTAAACTTATTATTACCTAAGGTATCCTTAATGATTATAGTAGCTTTATTATTAGCTGCTTTAATTAGGGAGCTAGTAAGGTTAGCCTTATTAAAGTCCTAGTAGTATAGAGGTTAGGCTTTTCATAATACTAGTTAATTAAAGGAATATAGACCTATATTAGTACTAAGTAGCTTATTAATATTAAAGGGGTTGTTACTAATATCCTTAAGCTAGGAAGGTAATAAAAGGCTAATATCCTTAGCCTATAACTTATATAGAGTATTATTTTTATTATTAAATAGTAACTTAGTATAGTATTATTTATATAAATTTAAAGCTTAGGAAAGTCACTATTTATAAGCTACCTTCTTAGCTTTTACCCTTCTATAAATAGTAGCCTTTTTACCCTTATATCTAATATAATATAGAGTTATAGCTATAAATAGATAGTTAAGAAGGATATAAATAGATAGATAGGGATATAATTAATAATATAGGTAAGTAGGGGATTAGTATTATTAATAAGTTAATAAAATTTATAACTTATAGACTATTTATAGGAAGGTAGTAGCTAGTTACTAAAGCTAGTAGCTTTAAGGGAAGTTAACTAGTAGTTAAACCTACCTAGGTACCCTATATACAGAGTTGTGACAATCAAAACTACAAATGAAACTACAAATTTTTACCCCCTTACTAAATTTATAAACTTAATAATAATTACTAAGGTTATTTAATAAACCCTAGGTATAATTAAATCTAGTATTTAATTATATTTTATTTAGGGTTAGGGCTCTCCTAGGGGGGGTAGATTGCAGGGGTATATCTTTTAACTAAAAGCTGGGTTAAAACTACAACTGACCCTTGTACTTTAACCCCTGTTTATACGCTTATATAATACCCCTAACCCTAAGGAAATTATATCATTGTAAAGTTTAGAGGCAGTTTTATTTAATGAACTTTATTTTATAAAACTCGGGTTAGGGTTACGGCATGCATACAAGGGTTAAACATTTGTAGTTTTGTAGTCCCATTTGTAGTTTTTTTTGTCACAACTCTACCTATATAGCTCCCCCCCCCTAACCCCCCTAAGAAAAGTAGATCTAACTAGTAAATTAATATTAGTATAGTATATTTCTATTTAGGTAGGTAGTCTTATAGTGTACTCTAGTATTCTTAACGCTAATAAATAAATACTACTTACTATTTATAATATTTAGGTATAGTATTCTAACTCTATAAGATGTAAATATATAGTAGTTTATTTTAAGTACTAATAAAGCTTATAATATAATATAGTAAAATAGCTATAGGTATAGAGCTATAGCTTAGTTTTAGCTTAGTATATATATAGTACTAGCTACTTAGTATAGTTAATATATAAGTTAATAGACGTTATCTAATATAGTACTTAAGGTATATATATTAACCTATATAGCTATCTAATATATAGGAGTAATAAATATAATATTTTAAAATTTTCTAGTAAAATAAATAGTATATTAAAGCTTTCAAAAAAAAAGATATAAAATAGTAAATAGTACTAGAATAAATAAAATAATAATATAGGTAAGGTAAATATAGATAGACTAGATTTAATCTACTAAAGGTAGGAGAGTAGTAATAGTAAAGTAAGCTATATACTTATTAGTATTATTATATATCTAATATAATAATAAATAGGAAATATATACTATAGTTTTCCTCCTAGTACCTTTTATTAAACGGCTTAGGCTTCTTCTTATTTATCTATATATATATTAGTATAAGAAATACTTACTTTTAAAGGGGTACCTACAGAGTTCTAAAACTACACAAA
>MAVT02001341.1:0-12197 GCA_001702395.2 Diaporthe helianthi | reverse complement strand
TCATTATTTAATCTATTAATACTATATTTATATTCATTATTTAATAACGTATATTCTTTTTAAATTCTTATATAATAGACTTAAATATATGTAATTCGTAACGTTTAAAGGTAATATATTTAAATATATTAAATATTTATATTCTCTAAGTTTCTATACTAAGATAAACCTTTAATAAGTACTATAAGAGGAAGTTATATAATATATATTTTAATATAAATATAGTAAGTTTTATAATATAGGATATTTTATAGTAAGTTTTAATTAACTTCTAAAACAGCGTTCTTACTTACTAGTACGTAGTATACCGCTCTATTAATAGATATTAATATTTAATGCTATATATTAAATATTAATTATAGCTATAAGCTTATACCGTTATATTCCCCCTCTAAAGCCTTATTAAGCATATATAAGACATTAGAAAGCAGTAATTTATAAGCCTAGATATTACTATGCTAAATTAGCTATATAGCTTATATAATACCTAAAAAGTCTTAAATAGGATAGGGGGTAATTATCTAATTATGTTATATCTTTACTTAGTAAATAGCCCTCCTTCGTACTATAACTACCCTCTATTTATACTTAAGGCGTTTTTTAAATATAAGGGCTTAAACTTACGCCCTTAGCATTAAATATTAAGACGGCGTTTATACTTACTACTATAATGTATACCGCTCTACTAAAAGACATTAATATTTAATACTATACATTAAATATCTATAGTAGCTATAAGCCTACACTGTTATAACTTCTATATACTTATTTAGCTAGAAACCTTTATTTAATATAAGTAAGCGTAGCGTTTAGTTAGACTTATTCGCCTTAGTACTATTATAGTTAAAACTAATATATTTTATAACTAACTTAGTTTAACGCCGTTAAATACTAGATGAAAATACTATTTATTAAAGAACTTAAGCCTTTAAAAATAAATTACTTAAAATAAGTAATATTAAAAAGCTACTATTACTTTATAAGTTTTAGCTTTAGTTTTATATATATATCTACTAGTAAAAACAAATAACTTTCTTTTATAAAACGATTCTAAAGTAATTAAATAAATAAGATAAATTTAACTAGGTAAAGACTATAAAGTAACTTTATTTTATTACCTAGATAAATAGCTTTAATAGCCTATAAATAGTAATAAAAATAAAAATAAATAAATATACTTATATTTATACTAGTGTAGCTTTCTACTCTAAATAATGCCTAATAGTAATGATAAAAGTTAATATATTCGTTTAAAAAATATTAAAAGACTTTTAGCTAGAGTTTAAATATATTTAAATATTTAAGAAAATATAACTTAAGCTTAAGAATTCTAAGGTATAAAAGCTTAAGCTTTAAAATATTAAAAAGTTAAATACTTTTTAAATAAAGCTATAGCTAGATAAAGTTAAAAAATACCCTAGTTATAAAAAGTAGTAAATAGATAAAACTTAAATTAACTTAGCTATAAAAAAACTATAATTATAAAGCTTATTCTATTATACTTAGGAGGGATATTTAAAGTATTTATTAAAGCTTTTAATTAAATATATTTTATAGTTTCTTATTTTTTATTTATAGTAATAAGTTAAGCCTAAGTTAGGTAATAATAAGTAAGATTTCGCTTTAGCGATGCCGCCAAATGGGGGTCGACTTGTGTATAATCACTATGAGCCTTGGTCACACCTTCGTCTGACATAGTGGTGGTCGTGGCTTCGGAGCTTTAACGCGTGCCACCTCAAATGACGTTCCGTCACGCGACGTGGGACGTGGGGTTCCTGAAATCGAGGGGATGTGAAGCTCAATCACCCGTGGGCTTTGCTTTGACGTTTCCACCGCCCAAGACCAACCGAGGCCAATTACAAACATCCCTTCACATGCGTTCTTGCGACTCAAAGTAAGACCCAGATTCATGATGGGATCTGAGTCCACGAGCGCACGGCCAAAGAGGCATCCGTCGGCATCTCCCGACACCCCAAACAAGAAACGACCAACCGTCGGTGAAGAGGGCTCTTCAGCGGATGCTGAGGATGCCATCACTCGAGATGAGATCCAAGGTGCAGGGCCGGCATCAGACGATAGCAATTCTGGCAAGGTCCGCAATGCTTGTAAGCTCATCCTCCGAGGTGTGTGTTCACGGCCAGCTAAGAACTGATCACTGATCCCGCCGTCTGTTCTAGTCTCCGAGCTCATGGCGCCAAAACCCAGGCCAAAACCTGACACCAGACCCGTCAGTTCAAAAATAAAGGCCGGCTCGTACGCCGCTCGAGACGGCCTAGGCTACTACATCGCAAACGCCGAATCACTGCCCTCGAGCAGCGTCGTCTTTGCGAGCCCAAGCTTCGTAGCCATCCACGACCTGTACCCCAAAGCGACGGTGCACTGCCTTCTCCTCCCTCGGTCCATGGACAAGTCTCTGCTCCACCCCTTTGACGCGTTCGAAGACGCAGGCTTCCTCGCCTCCACGCGGGCGGAGGCGGCGAGGCTGAAGGACCTCGTCGCCAGGGAGCTCCAGCGGCTGGTGGGCGAGCACAGCGTGGCCGATGGCCCCCGCCGGGCCGTCCTGGACGGTGAGGTCGAGCCTGAGACTGACGCGGAGGGCAGGGTGGTCCTCCCGCAGGGCAGGGACTGGATGGCCGAGGTCATGGTCGGCGTGCATGCCCGCCCGAGCATGAACCATCTGCACGTGCACGTCCTCAGCCGAGATATGTACTCGGCAAGTCTGAAGGTTAGGAAGCACTACAACTCGTTCACCACCGACTTCTTTGTGCCGCTCGAGGATTTTCCTCTGGCGGCCGACGATCCGCGGCGGGACCAGGCTGGGTGGCACGAGAAGCCCATGCGCTGCTGGCGCTGCGGGCGCAACTTTGGCAACAGGTTTCAAGAACTCAAAAAGCACCTCAAAGTGGAGTTCAGGGAGTGGAGGGGGGAATAGCTGTTGCTACTTCCTTGTATTTGACCGACTTGGGCCACGATGTTATGCTCATTCTCACAAGCATGGTGTTCAGCACTAGTGTTAAGACAGGACGATCGATTGCAAAATAATACCTCCCTGTTTGTTGTACAGCCGCCCTTGTGAAAAACATGAAGGCTCGGTATAATCAAGTTGTAATCGCACACAAACAATGAAAACCCTTGCGTTGCGGTGTGCTTCACGTTGCATGATCAAGCCTTTGCAGACCGTCGACCGACGGCGCCAGCGGACAAACAAGACCCCCTGCCAAAGAATTCATTACTACATAGGTAGTCAGATGGGTGAAGCCGTTCCGAAAAAAAGAATAACCACCGATCGCCCGACCCCCACATGTCAATCCATCCGTCAACAATCACTGGAGTCCGAGCGTGCGGCCGACCATTTTGAAGAAACCGCGGTTGCTCGTTGTGGTGTCCTATGAAATCGCGTTGAGAAGACGACCAAACAATATTGAGAAATGGATGGAAGCTATACCTCTACAAGAGGTCCAGATCCTTGATCTGGGGTTCCGCGCCCATCACCTGCAGTTCCCATCAACGTTAGAATATGACTCATATAGAATGGGACATTTGGATTAAAAAAAAAACAAGGGTAGGGTTTGGTATCCAAGACTTGCCATCTTCCGCTTCACTCACCACCGTCCTCGTCGGAGGCTTGCCCATCATTGCCGGCCTTGTCCTCCTCGACGTCACTCTTCATGTCAACGTCCTCCTCACCGAGCTCCTCCTCCTCGTTGGCCTCCTCGTCGGCCTTGGCCGCCTCTGACTTGCGGCCCTTGGGACCACCGCGAGCGACAGTGGTGCCCTTCTTTGCGGCGGCGGCGGCGGCCTTCTTTGCAGCGGGTGACTTCTTGCCCGTTCCTGCAGGTCTGCCGCGGGGACGTCCGGTAGGGACGTAGGGAGCCTTCGGCTTGCCCGGTCCTGGAGGGCGACCACGAGGCCGTCCGGTGGGAACGTAAGTTGAAGGCTTCTTGACCTTTGCGCTGGACACGCCAGACTCGGAGGCCTTGGGGCGACCGCGACGCTTGGGGGTCTCATCGGCAGCGGCTGCTGCGGGAGGGGACTCAGCGCCAGCTTCACTTCTTCTAGGACGGCCGCGACCCTTGGCTGCGGTCTTGATTGGCGCCATGTTCAAGGGACTTTTGGCACTGTTGATGACGGTCGGTGAGATGAGAGTAAGAATTGTGGACGATGTGGTGCGTTTGTGGTCAATTGCTTGAAGACGACTTGTAAGTCAGTCGAAGGATTTCTGATGGTTGAAGAAGGGAGAGAGAGAGAGGGAAGGTGGGATGGGGAGAGGGGGAGGAAGAGGAAGATGGATAGAGGGAGAGAGAGAAAAAGAGAGAGGGAAGGAAAATACGTACAGAGATGGGTGGAGGGAAAAGACGAGAGGCGAGGTATGCTTCTGCGACGTGAACCTGGCAAGAAGCTCCAACTACGCGACGCGTCGAGCTCCAGGAGCCAGCAGCCAGGACCATAACAGGAGCTGGCGTTGCACGTGTTTTATAAAACTTAGGTAAGCCGGTTATTCCCCACCCCCTGCAAGTTGTGGGGTGTAGGATTAGCTTCTGTAACTTTAGGTACCTAGGTACCCGTACCTGGACCCTGAAGCTGAGTACTGACCCTTGTTTACTGTCTGGTTTGCTGTGCAGAAGTGTCGAGTCGGAAAACATTGATATGTTAGGTATATGATCTTTGACGGGCATCCTCTTCTGCTCCACGGGCTTTGGATTGAACGACGTCTGCCGCTGCTATTTACTGTCAAACATGGATGTCAACCGACTATCAGCCGACAAGCTTGATGAGTCCTTCCGCGTCCTCTCACGCACGCCCATTCAAGGTCGACCAACCAGGCCTGCTAGGCCTACTAGGCCTGCTGCCTCTAAAACCCATGGAGAATGTCTGCATGAGCCTCAACATCGCCCCAGCATTCAGCCTCAGCCACTCGAGCCGAAATGCCCGCGCGGCAGTCCCCAGCACCAAGGAATGTCGTATGATTGGAAAGCACACCGCGGGCTGTCTGTGGCTTTTCTTCAATCCCCATTTGTGCTCACGTGCAGGTTCAAATGTTGCTGCTCCCCATGTGGACCCTGAAAACACGCACCTGCAGCTTTTGTCGGTGGTCTGGTGACCTCTCGAGCATCCCCACCGTCCAGCGCTGCTGTATTGAGTGTTTCGCGTGCGACTGCTTGACCTGACGGGGAGTGTCACCTCACGACCCTCGGCAAAAGTAAATAAACAATGAGGGACTTTCCAGTCATGCGCACAATGGCTAATCCCTTACGCCTGCAGCCAGAAAGCAATAAGCAGCACACCGACCTTGTTTCCATCTCTGTAAGGACGGACATCTTCTACACAAACAGGCTGTCTCACTGCTGGCCTACTTAGTAGAAGCCTGAGGTTGATTCTGCCCGTGAGAAAATATGTTGGCAGGCAGCACCGTGGCTGTAGACCTGTTTGTGGAGTTTCGCATATTCTGTCATCTGACATCTGACTTGGGAAATTGCAGATCGGCAGGAGGCGGTACGTCGTAGCAGCTCAGCATGTGGGTTCGCTTCTTGCCTCTCTCCAGGCACAGTTATCACCTCTCTTTCAACGACCTTCACCGTGCTCCCCTAACTGGCCCCCAAGACCCAAGAGATTCAAGAGAGCTTAATGTGTCGAGCATGTAGGTATGGATACATATGTAGCGCATGTAACACGCGCGAGGAGTTGGTGCGGCCGATAGAATGTCTGATGATCATTACGCACGACTACATAATCGCGTTGCATAAGGATTTCCTCTTTGACATGGCGTTTCACTCTTCTCATCGGCGTACAGTTAGTTCTATGGCCGAATACTTGAGCACAAGACAAATATGTATTTCAGCAGCACCGTGGCTAACAAAATTTTGAACGGACTACATGTCCCTCGTATCAATCAATTGCATACAAGCAATTGGTGCTGCAATTTGGGTGTGTTCACTTCGGCGGCATGTCCCACGACTCAATAGTACCTGATGGTGGCGTTAGTCCTGCTACGGGTCCCGAAGTGTTGTATTCTACAACATTCCAAATCATGAAAGATTGGGATCCGTTACAGGTGAAAGGGGATGCTTACAGAAAGTCGGTGCCGCAAAGGTGCCGCATCCATCACCATGAGGGTTCAGACAGCACCTTGGGTAGTATGGACAGCATTCAGAGCCCACCGTTGTTGTGTACACTGGTCCTGTAGTCGTCGCGGGGTCGGAAGATGGCTCCGCTGTTGAACTTTTTGGCGTCTCGGTCTTGCTTGGGAGAGATGAATGAGACGCCGTCGTGGAGCTGAATCCAGTCTCGCTCGTGGCAACCGAAGTGCTGGTTGACGTGTCGGATACTACAGAACTACCCGGAGGGAAGGTACCTTGCCCGAGAGTCAAGGTAAATGATGCTGTGTGGGTTATAGGGAGGGAGGTGGTGAGAGTCAGTGCGAACGAAGTCTGCGTGGTGGATTGGGACGGAGACATAGACTGGGTGACTTCCTCAGAACTGGATGTTGCGGTGACGGAGCTGATATGCCAGAGTGTTGTCATCGTGGTCCATGTTGACGAGGAAGGATCTGTCGACCGTGTCGAGCTCGGAGTCCAAGTTGAGTCCCAACTGGTAACCTGGCTCGTATTTGCAGGAGGGAGGCACGGCTCTGCATTTCCCTTCATTGCTCCCTTGTCTTGATTCTTGATTGGCGGCATTGGGCAAGTATTCATAGGCCCGTGTGCTCCATTATAGGCCATGTTCACAATACTGGGAAGGTTGAAAGGTAACCTCCCCAACCATTGTGCTTGGATTACCCCAGCCGGCCCATCCGTCCACTGATAGGACAGGGCCGTCATATACTGCTTCATCCTCACCCCCCAGGGCACATGTTCGTTTCTTTCGTCACTCCAGGCAAATCTCTCCGCGTTTTCCGGCAGACCTATATAGTACGCGATCAAGCCAGCCTATTACACCGCATTTGTTAACTTAATGACTATTCATGATATGTGCTTTGGCCTTCAGAACAGGAGGCCGAATCACCACACTGATTGAGATGGTTCACGCCAAAGGGCAATGGGTCAGAAATAAGTAGCTCGAACTTACCACCTGTGCTGTAGCACCACTTGTCTGTTGTTCTGCCATCGTCATGATCCCGTCTTGGAGCGAACATGAAGGCATCTCGTATGCAGGTGCATAGACATCAATCCAACCAAGACTTGTGCCTTCCGGTAGTCTGGGGTCGTTGTCATCCTGTATGAAGACATCTCCCACGTGGACCCCCCTAGGAGACGCTCCTGGCCAGAGGGTTCCGTCCTCGAGGGCTCCTGAGACAGTGATCATCTCGCTGTCGCTCGTAGTTCCGAACATGGGAACCATATCTCCGATTCCCGCGATGACGTCCGGTACTGTTCTCGGGTCAACAGATCCAGGAGGATAAGCGCCTTGGTTCCCTACCGACTGGACCCAGATGATGCCATTGGACTTGGCTGCCTTTTGTATGTCGTCATGGACGGCTGTCACGGCTTCAAGGAAGTCAGACAGGTCTTTCATCATCTCTTCCACTTCATATTCTGCAAGTGGAGGGTATCTGTTGCTTGCGAAATACTCCCACGTCGACCTGTCGTTGATATAACGCGAGAATTGATAGCCTGACAGATACCATATTAACCCAAATACTTTGGGACAACAGGACTGGCCCATTTGACACTTACCGTTTGAGTTGCTGATGACTGATCTACCATGCAGCCCCCTATCCTTGACTGTCTGCACAATATGAAAGTAACCGTCGTGTAGTGCATCTGGAGTCCCCATATCCGGTAGCTGTAGTGTTGGGAGTTAGCTATCAAGATTGATTGGTAATGTAGGCTGAAAGTAGATCATATTTGTTGTTGAATAGAGAAGCTGCTTACCCAAGTAGCATCATGCCCTAATTCGACAAAACGATCGTCGAGCCACGCATTCGTTACCTTGACGAGATACAAATTGGATTTTGGGGCGAGACTGTAGGTATCCCCGCCAGCTAGACATGCCATAGAGGTTCCGTGTCCGGACCAGTCGGTCAAGTCTGCAGGGGCGCGATATTGCTCCGGCACATTCGGCAAACTCAGCTCATTCGAGACGACATACCACTCAGGATTGTGCATCTCACTCTTTTCTGCCTTGTCAGTATGGTTTTAACGGCAATGCCACCGCCTTCTGACTCACCCGCCAAAAGGGCCCATCAATGGAACCTCCACTATCCGTGATAAAAATAGCGACGCCTTCGCCCCCAGACGAGTCTCTTGTGTACGTGAACTCTTCTGCCACGCCCTTGTGATGGGAAAACGCTGCCAGATTTCTCTGTGCTTGATTCTGTTCAAGTCCGCGCTTTCGAGTGGCAGCAACCCCGTTTTCAGAGGAGCGATTTTGACTGGCCTTGCTGTCGCCGCTTCTCCAGCTTCCCTCGCTTCCCTCGCTTCCCTCGCTTCCATCAGGGCCGTAGTAAATCATAGTGTCCCATCTCCTCTTCTGATCAAAAGTTGGGTACATGTACACTATGCGCACAAAAGGTAATGCCCGGACGATCGTAGCCTGTGGTATTGTGATCTTGGTCGTATATCCCGGGCCGTACGCAGGCTCAAGGCCCCTCTGCGTCAAATCGTCGTTGACAGAGGTATCAATAGCGGTCTTTGTTCCCTTGTCTTCATCTAGCGTAAACGTCCAGAGGTGGAAAACTGGGATAGAAAAGCCCTGCTCGAGTAGAATGAAATGTACTCGCTCCTCGTCTGGTTGTTGTACGGTTTCCTCCCCGTTGCCAATCTCATTGAGGACCCAGACACTTGTTATCACTGCCCCGCCTGCAGTGATCGGCAACCACTGGGCCTGGCAGAGGCCCCATAGGCTTTGGATGACATCCGGGGAGTTTGCCCAGGCAAGTCTCATTATTTTCTCGAGATTGCTGAACATGCCCTTTGCCAAAGATACCTCAGGGTAAGAGGCAAAAATGCGCCCAGCCTCAGTCAGCTCTTCTAACTCAATGGAGGTGAAGGATGCCAAGTTCTCATTGACTGCCTGCATAGCGCCATCCAGCGCCTCTGCTGCACCCTCAAGACTGGACAAGGTATTACTCAAGCCATCCAAGAGGGAGCCTGCTGTGACACTGTGACTGCTGGCTTCGGAAGCATAACCGGCGGCGGTGGCTGCATCGACAATACCAGCCTGCATCATTGTGGCAGCAAGAGAGACAAAGGAATCCCTGATTGAACTTGCCATGCCCATGAAATGGGCCTGGGCTTGCAGGAAACAACTAAATGTGCTGAGCACACAAGCTGGAGGTTGAAAACGGCGTGTACCAAACTGGACGGACCAAGAGGATAGCTGCTGGCTTGACAAGCCACCGTTCTGGCTAAGTTCTTGGTAGCTTGGAATAGCCAGAGATGCACCATCCCTGATGATGGCCGATGAGGTAATTGTGGCTGTTGTGGAATCGCTTAATATGATCACCAAAGGGTCTTGACCGGGAATTGGTGGGTAGTAATCTGTCCCATCAATAGTGAGAGTGGTATTTGACAAATGAAATCCCTTGAAATTGATGTTTTGTGTGGGAACAGGGCTGTTGGAGGTTCTGGTAAGTGTCAGACTATCGCTTCCAATGCTCTGGATTGGGCCCAGAGTGACAGATGAGACCGGCGAAGGCGAGCTGCTTTGTGTTGTAACAGAGGACTGCTGCGTCAAAGGCCAGGGTGTTGATGCTTGCTGGCCTGATAATATCTCCGTGGTTGATGACAAGCTTGTGGTGGTGTCTGTATCCCAGGTTGAGGGGCTGCGACTCGGGACGAAAGAAGTTGAGCTTGAAGGAGACTGCTGACTCGACACAGAAGTCGGTGTGGGAGAATGAGAGCTTGAGAAAGGAGTCTCGGTCAGTGTCTCCGACAAGGTTGACTCCCCACTCACACTCTCCCTCAAGCTTGATGTAGATGTCACCAAAGTTGTCGATGAAGTATCAGACGAGCCTGTTTCATGGGCACTCTGTGAAAGAGACAAGCTTGGAGAAGAATATGTTCCACTATTGGTTGAGGAATGCACGAAAGATGTGTCTGAAGGTCCAGGCTGTGGCGACTCTGATGTAGACATTGGCAAGGTCAAAGTGTGTATGTCTGATGACACAGTGCCAGATAACAGGCTTAGATCAGTGGTGACAGTAACAAACGTTGTACTGAAGACAGGTGGTGGTATGACCCAAATAGTGTCTACAAAGGTGGTTGGCCGGGGAATTTGTGCCCATGATGAGACTGGCATGGATGACAAAGTGGTATCCCATCCTGTTGGTGGAGAATTGGATGGCACCCTGGCCCCATCTAGGATGGTGGTGGTTGACTCGGCGGTGACAATTATGGTATGCGCAATGACATGGCTCTCGGTGGTCTGCTCCCCCAAAGCTCCCAGAGAAGTTGCAGGTGTAGCTGTGTCTATGGCTAGACTCTGTTGCGCCGATTCTAAGAAACATCGTGGGTCAGTATGCGACGACAGTTTCTAGGCAAGATGCACAACAACCTTGCATACGAGTGGGGATCGAGTCCACGATTGCACCGGCCAAGATGCACAATGAAGCAACGAGTCTCATCAAGGCTAGAATTGATGGTCTCACCATCATGGTGACGCTTTGAACCTTCTTTGTTGGTGGAGATGGTTGCTAGTTGTCAATGTCTCGTAATTTTCTTGATTGATGTTGTGAAGGAAGATGTCAACTGGTGCTTATTGAAATCAATGTGTCGAGGAGCTTGTGGAAGAACCTCTGGAGCCAAAGATACCTGGGTACCTAGGTACTTAGTATGGAGGTTTAATCTTCCAGCACTAAATTTAAAATGTTTCCTTTCCTTCTTTGCCCCACACAGGATTCCTGTCTATCTAGGCAGGCAGGTACGTTTGAGAGGTTGCATGTCATTACTGAGCCGAGACAAGCACGGACTAAGCAATTGCCCAAACTGGCATATCATGAATAAAAAGTCTTATATTCCTTCCTTGTCTTCCCAAAAGAAGACAGCACCAAGTGAAGCACTTAAAAAACAAGAAGATGAAGACCTCAAGGGTGAATCCCACTGCCCAGGGGTTGTCAATCAATTACCATTAGTGCTGTTCTCAGCTGTGGAATCTAGCTCTGGCATTTGTTCACACGTCTGTAAGGAACACATAAGAGAAGACATCTTAGCAACCCAGTGAAATTCCAGCTGTCCCCCTCTTTATTTTCTAGCAATGTGCTCTATTCTCTTAGGGCTTGAGTCACTAACAACATCGTAGGTACCTATGGGGTTAAACAAAGTGAAACATCAGTACTATTTACCTTCTCTTCTAAGTAATACATATTGTTATACTTATACTAAAATACTTTAGTCTTATATATTAAAAGCTACATACTAAAAGCTATATAAACGTAACTATATTTAACCTTTATCTTAAAAACTTTAGAGTAATATAAACCTTTTATTTTATATATTATAGCTTAAAATAAGAGATATATTAGTAGTAATACAAACCTTTCTAATAGCTAGTATATAGTAGCTACTATATATAAATAGGTTATTCACGAAGGCGTTGCTTTAGTACTCTTTCCTCTTAGATAATGAATAGAAATATACTAGAAATACTACCTAAACTTCTTTAATATATATATAATTATAAATAGTAAGAAATAAAGAAATAAATACCTACTAAGTAGCTAGGTATTATACTAATAAAGTCCTTATAAAAGTAGTTATACTAAAGTATATATAGTACTATAGCTAGATACTAAACTAATAGAGTTTATATTTAATTTTAAAACTATTAATTATACCTTAAAGAAACTATTACTTATCTTACTATAAATTAATAGATCTTTCTTTTATTAAAACCCCCTTTTTCATACTTTATAAAAGTACCTTATATATACTACCTATTTAAATTATACTTAAAATAGGTTATTTATATTTAAAACGTTAACTACGTCTTATTAATATACTTAATTTACTAGATACTTATAAAATTCTTAAGATAAGTAACTACTTATTTATTAACTAAATGCTACTAATAACTTTTTACTTTACTTATATTTAACTATTTATATTATATTAAGCTATATAATAATTAGAGTTGTGAGTATATAGCAGGTATATAGGTATACAAGGTATATATGTATATAGGTATACAAGGTATATAGGTATATAGGTATACAAGACCCCTAGGTATACAGGTATACAGGTATACAAGACCCCTAGGTA
>MAVT02001340.1:0-13580 GCA_001702395.2 Diaporthe helianthi | reverse complement strand
AGGTAACTATATTCTATTACTATAGATAGCTCTAGATATATAGCTCTAATAGCTTATAAATAGCGATATTATAGAGATAAATAAGTAGGTTTATCTCTCTACTAAGGTAGCCCTCTACTTAGAAGATAATCTTATAATGATAAAGAAAGTTAATATATTTTTAGAGATATTAAGAGATTTTAAACTACAATTAGAGTATATTAAGACCTTTGAAGCTCTTAAACTTAAAATTAAGAATCCTATAAAGTACCTTATAAAAAAGGTAGATAAAACTAAGTTTACTAAGCGTAAAAAGAGGCCCTATTAAATAAGACTAGAGAATACCTTAGTTATAGAGATAGGAGATAGTTAAATTAACTTAGTTAAAAAAACTATAATTAGAAGTCTTTTAACCATATACTTAAGAGGGAATATCTCTTTTATATTAATAAATATTTTCTATCCTTTAAATATATTTTTAAATATTATATAATTAAAGGTTAATATTTTAAATAGGTTTAAATCTGTTTATATCACAGTAAATTAAATTTAAGTATTTCCTATTTAATATATTATTAGGAAATAGTTTTATATAAAATCTATTATATTATTAATAATAGCAATAATAGTAAAATCAACAACTACTTAAGAGATAATATAAATATTATAGACTATTTTAATTTAACTTAAAGTTAATAATATTAAATGAAGCTATAGTACTTTAAAGTTTCTAAATATTATAATATTTAAATATATTATAAAAGAAAAAAATAAAAATAAAGATTTAAAGTCATACCTATAAGTAAATATAATATTAACTATTAATTATTTATATTCTTTAAGCATTTCTACTAAGCTAAAAGTTTAAATAGTACTCTAAAAAAATATAATATAATATATCTTTTTAGATAAATATAGTAGGTTTTACTACATAGGAAATGTTATAGTAATATTCTAATTTAGTTTTATAAGTCTATAGCTACGAGTATTTATTTCATATAACTTAGTATAGTATTAAGCTATATTGAGTTTATTTATACTAATATTATTAAGGCTAAAGCTATTATAATTTATAAGCTAGTTTACCGCTTTTAAGTCCTAAGTAAAAGTACTATTTAATAGATAACGTAGGCTTTTAAGGTTAAATTAATTAAAATAGATAATAATAAAACGCTATTATTACCTTATTTAAAGTTCTAAGTTTACTCTTCAATTTATATTCTACTAGTAAAACTAACTAACTATAATAACTTTCTTATTTAAAACTACTTTTAAGTTATTAAATAAACTATAAACTAAACTTAAGTAAGGTAACTATATTTTATTACCTAAATATATAGCTTTAACAGCCTTACTATAAATAGTAATAAAAATAGAGATAACTAAATAGATTTATTTTTATATTAGACTAGTTATCTACTTTAAAATAAGGTTTATAATATTTAATTTTAAAGATACTAGAAAGACTTTAGCTTAAACTTAAATATATTTAAATATTTAAGAAGATATTAGTTAAGCTTAGTTTAATATAAAAGCTAAAACTTTAAAATTCTAAGAAGTTAAAAACCTTTTAAAAAAGATTATAGCTAAATAAAAGTAGAGAATACCCTTATTATAAAGATAGTAGATTGTTTAATTAACTTAGTTTAAGAACTATAATTATAAGTCTTTTAACTTTATTTTAAAGGGGAAATAAAGATAGTATAACCTTAAAGTTTCCCTTCTAAGTATTAGGTTAAAAGAGTAATAATTATAGTTTTTTTTAATTAAGTTAATTTAAATATTTCGTATTCCTATAACTAGGGTATTCTCTAGTTTTATTTAATAAAGCCTCTTTTCAAGCTTAGCTAACGTATTAATATCTATCTTTTTAATATATTAATATATAACATTCTTATTTTAACTTTAAAGTTCTTAGAAATTAGACTATATTAAGACTCTAGCTTAAGACCTTTTAGTATTTCTAAGAACATATTAGTTATCCTTATACTTAATATATTTATTTAATGTAAAAAGCTACTTTAATATAAATATAAACTTATTTATTTAGTTTTATTTCCATGCCCATTTATAATAAAGCTATTAAAGCTATATACTTAGAGCTATTTATAGTACTAGAATATAGTTATTTTTACTTAATATTATTTTATAATTATTCAATTACTTTAAAGTAGTTTTATAAAAGAACGTTATCTTAGTTACTTTTATTACTAAAACTATATTGAAGAATAAAGCTAAAACCTTGAATAAAGTAATAGTAGATTTTTAATATAACTTATTTTAAATACTTTATCTAAGTTATATAGTAAATAGTCCTTCACCTAGTATTTAATAGCGTTAAACGAAAAGCTTATAAACTATAATAGCTTTAACCTTAATAATTAATAGTACTAGTATAAATAAACTAGGTACTCTAAGGTAAAGCCTAACGCTAAGCCTACTTATATAGAGTCTTCTAAGCTTATAAAAGTAAATTAAAACGTTACTATAAAACTTTATATACAGTAAAACCTACTATATTTATTTAAAAAACTATATAATATCTTACTCTTCTATTATACTTACTATAGTTCTAGCTTAATAAAGGAACGTAAAGAGTATATTTATATTTACTAATTTACTATAATAATAGAATCAACATTAAATTTCAGTTTATTCATCTAATTTTGAAATATTATATAAATTTATATTAAAAAACAGATATATTAATGAAGCTAATAACGTAAAATACAAAATATTAATGATTAAAATAATATAAATAGAGATTATACCTTTTAAGTTTTTTGAATTTAATACTAAGAGTAAAGCTATTATATTATAAGCTTAAATTATTTAGTTATATTTTTAAAAGTAATATTAATTATTAATTAGTAAGTATTAGTTTTATATTCTTTTTAAAAAGACAATATATAAATTAATAAATGATTAACTTAATTTAATTAAAAAACGTAAAACTAATTTTATACCCTAAATAATACTTACTAATAACGTAAAAATGGTTTCTAAAAAAAGTAAAATTAAGTAAAATCAATACCTAAAATACTAATAGGATAAAATAATAATATATATATTAAATAAACTTTTAGTACTTACCTAAGTATTATAAGTTTTATATAATAAGTAAAACTTAATACGTTATTTAAGTACTTTAATTTATATATTAAGTATCTTAGTCCCTAAAATTCATTTCCCTTTATATATAAATTAGGTCGATCTTCACGCCTATTAGTATACATATCCTTTATTAACGTGTATAATCGTGCCTATAGCAAATCGACTACAACGTGAATACGCTAAAGGCGAACGCACACTCTATCCTAAACCCATTGTTTTAGCTTTATATAGTATAAAGCAGGCAAAGCGACTACACCGTGAATTCGCTAAAGGCGAACGCACACTCCATCCTAAACCCATGGTTTTAGCTTTACATAGTACAAAGCGAGGCAAAGCGAATAAACCTTGAATACGCTGAAGGCGAAGTTAAACTCCATCCTTAACCCATCATTTTAGCTTTACATAGTATAAAGCAGGCAAAGCGACTACACTGTGAATACGCTGAAGGCAAACGCACACTCTATCCTTAACCCATTGTTTAAGCTCTACATAGTAAACAGCATTGCCAGCCTTGAGTAATACACAGGCCAAGCGTAAATACTCCGCAAGCAATCGGCCCTACTTATGATGTATCTGATCGTTGCGGTCTAGAGAGAGGATGGGTCCAGGCGAATTCGCAGCTTGATCAGCCTTCGAGCGGGCCCGGGCAGGACTTCCGGGCGTCTATACATCACCTGACTCGTATATGAATCTGTATGATATTTTGAATCACCGTGCCGGCCATATCGTAGCTTAATTTGTGGTCCTTATTTGGACTAAGAAGATGTGGGCTTGTTGAGGCTGGCCTGTACCTAGGTACCAAATGCCCACCTAACAACGCACACCTCGGCCCTCCAAGTCACGTTAACACCGTGGCGGTTGAATTCGGCCTCAAAAGCTCGCGGGATTCATCCCGACTGACTGCCTTCATCAGAAGGTGAAGATTTTATGGCAGCTGTCCCGGGGCCCGAGTCGGTCTGGTCAATATTTCCGCTCCGCTAACTCTGGAGATATTGTTGGTCAGTTGGCACTCATCACCCAACGACGTCCGTCCCTAACTACCACCTACTTTCCCATCCCAAACTTACAAGAACTCATAAAGACCATCCCAACCTTGCGAGATCTCGCAAGGACCATCCCACCAACACCAACGCACTCTTCGCCTGCCCGAGTCAAGAGGGCCCTTGCGAAGAACCAATGGCCACCGTCACCGCTACGGTGCCAGACCTCTCTGGCGATAACCTCACCTCCTGGCTTCAAGCAGAGCACAAGACCCCGCTAGACCTCTTGCGAGCGGCATGGGGGATCACGCTGGTGAGCTACACAGGGTCTGAGGATGTGTGGTGTCGTTCATATAGTCAGAGTGGTGGTTATAGGTATGGGATCCCTTCTCCCCAGCTTCGTCCTTAAGCGAGCCAGTGAGCGAGTTCAAGAGGCTGATAGAATGAATCAAGTTGGTGGCACTATCACGTCTCGGCGACGCAACCTGTGCGTTCGCTCTATGAAATTCAGCCGCAGGAGAATGCCCCCGAGGAGAAGGGGACGGTAGTTTGGGGGCAAAACTCGGTTGTTTTCGAGGGCGAGGTAGAAGTTGTTCAGGACATTTTAAAGGTAAATTTTCATCTCCCTCTCCCAGCCTCGTCAGGTTGAATCGGCGTCATGGGAAACCAGGAGTAAGGCTGACAACTTTAAAGCAATTCGGTCTTGCCGTGTCTTTCCACCAAGACACGATCAGCATCAGTATTCAGCACAATCCTGCCGTACTTGAGCAAGCCCGCATGATAGCGGCAACAGCGGCTAGAGCAGTCTCACAGATTGTACGCCACACCAACTCTATCATCTCAGACCTGGACTTGGTCAGTGAGACAGACATTGCTCGCATCTTGCAATGGAACTCCATCCCATACAGGGAGACTGGGCGTGCGGAATGCATCCACCAGGTCATTTCGGTCACAGCCAGCTCCCAGCCCTCCACCACCGCCGTTTCCTCCTGGGACGGCGACCTCACCTACGGCGAACTCGAACGCCTCTCTTCTGCCCTGGCGATGTCTCTAAGGCACTTGGGCGTTCGGCGAGATGTCTTTGTGCCACTCATATTCGACAAGTCCAAGTGGGCCATCGTGGCGATGCTTGCGGTGCTCAAAGCAGGCGGTGCATACTTCTTCCTGAACCCTACGCATCCAGTCGAGTACAACAAATCGCTGTGTAAGCCATTTGATATCAAGCTGGCCGTCTGCTTGCCAAAACACCACACACTGGCGCAAAACCTTGCTCCCAGGTTCGTGGAGTTGGGAAACGAGGCCGGTAAGGACCTCAACTTGAAGTTTTCATCACCAGTGGACGAAAAGCCCCCCGAACATGAAAGCCAAGAAACCCCAAGCCCCTCCCAAGTAATGTACGCAACCTTTACCTCAGGCACGACTGGCACCCCAAAATCCATCTCCACTTCTCATGACGCCTTTTACCACATGGCCATCGCCACGGCCTCCCCTTCCGCCTTGCACATCTCGCCATCTACCCGCATGCTGCAGTTTGCCTCGTACACGTTCGACGTCGCGAACCGGGACATCCTCATCCCGCTCATGTTTGGGGGCTGCGTGTGCGTGCCCTCGGAGCGGGAGCGTGTCGAGGATCTCGGCGGGTTTATCGAGAGAACGGGTGTCACGCTGGCGAGTCTGACGCCGAGCATGGCGGGAACGCTGCGGCCAGCTTCAGTTCGAAGCTTGAAGGGACTTGTGCTCGGCGGAGAACAGATGACGGAAACGCACGTTCGGAGTTGGACGAGTGACGAGGACAACAAAGTCGAGCTCTTCAACGCCTACGGCGTCAGCGAATCCACCGGCATCGCAGCTCTTGCGCGCCATGTCCAGCCCGGTGGTGGTTCCTCGCTCTCTAACATTGGCCATGGCAACGGTTCCACGCTCTGGGTTCTCTCCATGACTAACCCTTCCCGTCTCGCGCCCGTTGGCGCCCTGGGTGAGCTCGTCATTGAAGGGCCATCTGTTGCACGCGGGTATTTGAACGACCCGGAGCGCACGGAAAGATCCTTCCAGACGCAGCCAGAGTGGAAGAGGGCTTTTCTTGAACGGCTTGTTGAGAAAACGGATGGAGACGCGAAGAGTGATAAGAGGTTCCCTTGGTCAAGAGCGTTTCGGACGGGTGACTTGGTCAGGTACAGTCCCCGTCAGGACGGAACGCTGGAGTTGGTGGGCAGGAGAGATCATCAGGTCAAGGTCAATGGGCAGCGACTAGAGTTGGCGGCGGTGGAGGAGCATGTTGTGGCTTGTACGAAACTCGACCCGTCCACAACACAATTTCAGCATGCTGCCGTGGTGGCCGTCAAGACCAAAGGAGGAGGTGGTGGCACGAAGCTTTTTGCATTTCTCGGCGTCGAAACCTCCTACAAGTCTTCTGCAGCAAGCCTCGAAACGAAACTTGAAGGCAGCTCCAACTTACAAGAGGTGATGCAGAGTCACCTTTCGAAACGGATGCCCGCGTTCATGGTTCCTTCTGAATTCATGTTCCTCCAGAATATGCCGCTCACTTCATCGGGGAAGATAGACAGGGTGTTGCTTCAGGAGACAGCGATTCGTGGACTTTCCGACCGTCAGGCCAGAACGTCTGCTGCTGGTGGTGGTGGTGGACAAGCAGGGAGCGAGATCACCACGGCCGCGGAGAAGATTCTTCTCCAAGCTTGGTCCAAAATACTTGACATCGACGAGGAGGGCATCTCGAGGGAAGACTGTTTCTTCCGGCGAGGTGGAGATTCGATAGCAGCCATCAAACTCGCCGCACATCTTCGCGAGAAAGGGATTCAGATTAAAGTTGAGGATGTCTTCAAACACTCGACCCTCGCCGACATGGCCGCCCTTCCTGTCCTCGCCCAAGGCGTCAACGCTAGCACCGCCCTCTCCCAAGCATCACCACAGCCATCAGCTGTCCCGCCTCCTTTCTCGCTGCTGAAAGCTCCCCAAGCAATCATCCCAACCATTCTTGAGGAAGTCGGTCTCTCAAGAGACAAGATTGAAGACATCTATCCGGCAACACACATCCAAGCGGGCCTCATCGCGCTTACGGCACAGGATAGTAGTGCGTATATTGGCAGCTACACCTGGCCCGTACGTCATGAGATCTCTATCGTACAGCTCAAACAGGCATGGGAGAAGGTGTGGCGGATGAACCCTGTTCTCCGGACCCGTATTTTGCAGGTTCCAGAGGGGTTGTTTCAAGTTGTGATTGAGAGTGGTTGTGATATACCCTGGACAACGGTCGAAGATGTTGACGAATCAAGGTTATCGGTGGAAATTGCTGTCGATGGGAAGAGCCCTCTAGTGCGCTTCTATCAGAGCAAAAAAGCCTTGCGGCTGGACATTCATCACGCGCTCTTCGACGAATGGTCTTTGGATCTCCTTCTGGCGCAGGTTGAAAAGGCGTACGCTGGACAACCTCTGTCTTACCGACATTTTTCACCATTTGTGCAAAACCTCCTTTCCCAAGAGCAAAATGCCGCGGCTGAGGAGTTTTGGAGGGAAGAGTTCGCCGGCCTACGAACTGAACACTTTCCTCCCGGCAGCACCAATACGGCCTCCACCGCCGAGAAAATCATTGTCGAACACAGCCTCTCTCTCGACCGGACCATGACGAGCGTCCGCTCTCAATACACACTCTCGACGACTCTCCGTTTAGCATGGGGTATCATACTCTCACACCAGACTGGTTCTCCGGATGTGGTCTTTGGCGCAACAGTCACGGGTCGGAATGCGGACAATCTCGAACTCACGGGACCCACGCTTGCTACGTTGCCTGTTCGTATCAAGGTTCCAGGAGACCAAGCAATCCACAAGGCGCTGGAGGAAGCGCAAAAGGGCTTTGCCAATATGATGGCACATCAACAAACGGGCCTGCCGCGGATTCGAGCAGCGAGTAGCGAGGCGGCTGACGCCTGTGGATTTCAAAACCTCCTCGTCGTCCAGCAACAGACGGCAAAAATGGACACCCAAGACTCTTCACGCAGCAGTATTTTCGAAACTTCGGCAAGTACAGAGGGCTCAAAGTCGCCTGGCAACGCAAAGACGTTTGCAAGTTATCCACTCGTCCTCACTTGCCGCCCCTCCCAGCACTCCATCACCTTCACCGCCGCCGTGAATCCTACCCTATTGGATTCGGACACCACACACGGCATGCTGAGGCAGATGGCGCATGTTGTGCAACAAATTCTGTCCTCGACTTCCTCCAGTTCCTCCTCCGAGGCGCATGATTTGCGAATCAGAGAGATCGATCTCATGCCACGGCAGGATGTGGAAAAGTTGACCGAGTGGAATGGCATTCTACCAGCGGGGGTCGAGACGCCCATCCACCACACCATCCGCAAGAAAGCCGATTCGCAACCAGAGAAGGTGGCGGTCCATTCTTATGGTTTAGACTTGACCTATGCACAAGTAGAGCGCTACTCGAACTTGTTCTCGCAGCACTTGCTCGCCGCGGGGGTGAAAAAGGGGGACTTTGTGCCGTTGTTACTGGAACGCTCTCCATGGGCGCCAGTGCTGATGCTTGCCGTCCTCAAACTCGGCGCAGCCTTTGCCCTGCTTGATCTCTCACACCCGGTCCAGCGACTCCGCACGATGTGCACCGTGCTATCGGCCAAAAGAGTCGTGTGTTTCCCTCACCATCAAACGATGGTGGAAAACGATCTGTTGCTACCAGAGGTTATCTTCGATCCCGAGGTTATCACAGATGTCTCCAAAAGCACCCAAGATGCTCCCGCTCGAATGGCAGAGATTGACATGGATGCCCCAGCCTGCGTCGTCTTCTCGTCTGGCTCAACTGGTCTCCCAAAGGCCATCCAGCTCCCGCACCGCGCGCTGTCCACCTCGGCGTATCACCTCTCCACCACTGGCCATCTCTCTCAATACTCCCGTGTCTTCCACTTTGCCTCGTTTGCATTCGACCTCTCCATCGGCGAACTGTTGTTCTCACTCAGCGCGGGCGCGACGGTCTGTGTGCCGACTGAGGAAGAGAGACGAGCGAACCCGTCCAAGGCCGCTGGAGATTTGGGCGTGACGTGGGCTTTGTTGACACCCTCCGTCATCGACCTGCTTGACCCCGAAGAGGTGCCTACGCTGCAAGTTCTGGCGTCGGCGGGGGAGCAACTTACGACGCCGATTGTGGAGAGATGGGCAGGGAGGGTGATGTTGTTCAACATGTACGCGCCGGCCGAATGTACCGTCATCTCGCACATTTCTCACATTTTGCCAGGTGCAGATACACCGCCGGCATGTATCGGTCGCAGTCCCGGCGCCGTATCGTGGGTGGCCAGCCAAGACGATCACCACAAGCTGGTGCCGATCGGGACCATTGGCGAACTGCTCGTCGAAGGCCCCGTCGTGTCGTCAGGATACCTTGGAGACGCCGAGAAAACCGATGCTGTGTTCCTTTCTCCTTCGAATCCACCCTCATGGCTGACCCAGGTCCGCGGCGCGGCTCAGGGCGGCAAGATTGGCAGGGTGTACAAGACGGGGGATCTGGTGAGGCAAAGAGAAGATGGCACTTTGTTGTTCCTCGGACGCAAGGATGACCAAATCAAGCTCCACGGGCAGCGGCTAGAGGCTGAGGAAGTGGAACAGAGCATCACTTCGCTGTGCTCGAGTGTCCGCAAGGTGGCGGTGGATATTGTCAAGATCACGGAGAAAGGGGGAGGGAAGAGAGCGTTTTTGGTGGCTTTTGTCGCGCCGCATGAGTTTGAAGATTGGGGAGAAGTCGGAAAGGACGGTGGACTGGAAGTGATCCAGGACCCCAACGACAACTTCTACACCACCATCGAGAGCCTCTACACCTCTCTCCAGGACACCCTACCCTCATACATGCTCCCCTCATATTTCATTCCCTTCTCGAAAATTCCCCTCAGCTTGTCCGGGAAAGTGAACCGCAAGCTGTTACGGGAAGAATCGACGACTCTCCTCGGCAGCCAGGATCACAGGGAGAAGTACCAACTTCGCACACTTACAGCACGCGAGCAAGCAAGGGACGGAGAGCAGGCTCCTCTCACGGACCATGAGACCCAAATCATCCAGATCATCGCCCAGGTGTTGCATTTGGATGCGCAACAAGTGCCCATCAACGGCAAC
The DNA here is from genome assembly GCA_001702395.2 of Diaporthe helianthi. NCBI lineage: Eukaryota > Fungi > Ascomycota > Sordariomycetes > Diaporthales > Diaporthaceae > Diaporthe > Diaporthe helianthi. The sequence goes on along the minus strand of MAVT02001340.1, from coordinate 3,384 downwards.
TTCTTTGGCATAGGCGGTGATTCCATCTCGGCCATGCGTGTGGCTGCGCTCGCTCGACGCAAGGGACTTGAGCTGAGCGTCGCCGAGATCTTTAAGCAGCAGATCCTATCACAGATCGCGGCTTCTTGCTGTCCGGGGTCAGACACAGACAGCACCTCAGACACAGACAGCTCCTCTCGATCTTTGTCTGAAAGCTCGTCGACCACCGACACCAACAGCGAGAAGGACAGCGAGAAGGCCCTGGGATATGAACTGCCACCTGGTCTGCCACAGGAAGTGGCGCGGCAAGTCGAATTGACTCTCCCCGCCAGTGATTTTCAGACAATGACGCTGTACAACTTTTACTCGCGGTATCTGTGGGTCTCGCTTCCGGACAACATCGACACTGAAAGGTTGCAGCAGGCGTGTCAGATGTTGACGGAGAAGCATTCGATTCTGAGGACCGTGTTTTACACCACCACCACCGCTGCCTCCGTCGTCCAGCTCGTCCTCCGCAGCCTCTCAGTGCGCCTGAAATACCACAAAGACATCGAGTCGTTGGAACAACACTTCACCACCGATTCCATGTCCCACGGGCCCCCGATCAACGGCGCCGAAGGATTCCAGGTGCAACTTCTCTCACTCCGTGACGGGCAGAAGAGATACCTGGCACTGAGACTCCCGCACGCCCAATTTGACGGCTTGTCCCTCAACGTCCTCATCGAAGACCTGTCGGCCGCCTATGATGATAATACAGGCCATTCTCTAGCTCCCTGCGGGCAGTTCTCGGACCAAGTCAAGTGCGTGATAGAAACAAAGACGACACATGAAGCGTACCAAGTTTGGAAAGACATCCTTTACGATGCGGAGATGACGAGGTTGGATGGCCAGATTTTGCGCCGCGGAGATGGCGTAGACAGAAAAAAGGAGGACGAGGAGAGCGTTCAGGGGGGGTTGAGCGTCGTGACAGTCACAGCCATGACCGAGACAGCGCCGTTGGTGGCGCCAGCGGGTTTCACAATGGCTACGTTGGTGAAGCTGGCCTGGGCTCTCACGCTCTCAAGGCTCTTCTTGCCAAAACAACCCAACGAAAAGGGGCCGGAAGGCGGAAGGAGTGTGGTCTTTGGTCAAGTCATCCACGGCCGCTCACTCTCGCTCCCCTACGAAGACAGGATCGTGGGGCCGTGTCTGAATATCATTCCCGTCCGGGTTCGTCTACCACCCACCACACCCAATCTGGACGACCCAGCCAGCACGCGGGTGCTTTTGGAGCAGATCCAATCGCAACACGTGGCCACGCTCCCGGTAGAGAACCTGTCCCTCTCGACCATTACGAAACACTGTACCCAATGGGCACCGGGAACACAGTTTGGGAGTTTTGTGAGGTTTCAGAATTTTGAGGATGATAACGGCATGCGATGTTCTCTGAATGGAGAGAGCTGTGAGACTGGGCTGTGGAGTCTACCCAATAAGCCCTCCAGGACGGCGAATTTGTTGATTAAGCCGATGAAAGAGGGAATTCTACAAATCACGCTGACAGTAGGGAACATGGTGTTGGGCCAACGGGATGCGGATCATGTTGTGGGATGCTTGAGAGAGGTTCTAGAGAGTCTGGCAGGAGGGGAAAAGATTATGTGAGAGAGTATCATTATTTCGGCTAGGCTCACCTTTAAGCAGTGGGATGGGTTATTTATCTTCTTGTTATTATGCCTTCTGTCAGGAAACGTTTGCCTGTGAGACTTTACACGTAACTTTAGAAGGGCTTCATTATGGCGCCTCTTACGCCCATAACATTCCACACCCTACGTTCTCACCAATACACCCTTTCCGAATGGAAGGCAGCTTTGAAGCACCATTTTCAGTGTGTATCTAGCGCAATCTCTTGTATTGCGATCTGCGCGTATATCTCCCTTTAACCTCTATACCTACCTTTGAAGTTCAGTAATGCCGGTCGGAAGAGCCGGCTCCATCTCCGCTATTCAGCAGAAAGGAGCAGACAGGTAGGTAGACGGACCCCTTAGTCTAATAATATCTATGTCAAGCAAAATCGGGCCCCCCGCCTAGGGAAATTAGCCAAGCCCACATAAGCTACTAAAATTTTACAGACAACTTAGGAAACTAACGATTTCCTCATATACACTACTTCCTATACCTATACTAAGTTAAATGCCCTATGTTAGTAAAAATCGGCTATTACTATAAGCTACTACTATTTATTAAAGCTTAAGCTTAAGTGGTTAAAATTTCATATATAGCTTAACCCTTTACTACTTAATAAATAGCTATAAGCTAAGTTTAATATACTTAGTTAACTATTTAATATTATTTTTCAAAGTTATTACTACTAGAACTATTACCTTATTATAATTATTTTCCTTACTATTACATTTATTCAAGCTAAAGTAAGACGCTATAAAGGGTATTTATTTACCTTTATTTAAATAAACTTATAAAGTTAAACTAACTTATAAATTATATGAAATAGAAATTCACATTCTTTTACTAAATATAGTAAATTTATACTTTAATAAAATATTGGTTTTTTTTCCTAAAGAGCTTTAAATTAATATTCGTATAATCGTTTTAAAAAATACTTAAACGTATAACTAGTTAAATTAATAAATATATATACGAGCTTATTAGTAGGTAAAAACCTGAAATAATTATTACTTTTCATGAAGAACTTTAAAAGCTATATAGTTAATATATTTATTTTTAGTAATAAATTTAGTCCTAATAAAGAATACACTATGAAAGATAAAAAAGTACTTATTAAGTATAGTTTATATAAGGATATAGCTTACTAAAAAAAGTACTTAGTACTATATCTTCTATATAATACTTATTAATAGCTAACTTATAATTGTAATATATAAGAATAATATAATAAGAAAGTTTTTATTAAGTTATTAGAGGTAATTATTTCCCTAAAAATGAATATATATTTCAGGTTAAAATCTATTTTATAAAAAAATAATTCATTATAATATTAAATTAATAAAATCATTATAATAATAAAAAAGATAGTATAAGCTAAAAGTATTTTCTACTATATTTGTCTAGTTTTAGCCTAATTGAAGTATTTAACTCTAATTTTAATAAGTAATTTATTTAATTATTTTTTATATATAGGAAGGAAGTAAACTTAAACGTATAAACTATTTATAAATATTTATGATATTTAATACTATAAATAAATACAGCAAAATAAGCTAGTTATAATAGTAGTAGGCTTTAGCTATAACTGTATTTTTCCCCCTCCCCCCCTCTTCCCCTTACTATTCTTCTATTAGGCGTCTTTACTATTAGACGCTTCTTAGGCCTATAGGCTATGTATAAAGACTTTAAAGTCTCTATACTTATTAGTAAACTTACTTTATAGAGCTTTATTTACTAGTATAGCCT
>MAVT02001339.1:0-13321 GCA_001702395.2 Diaporthe helianthi | reverse complement strand
GCCCTGCCAGGATAAGCAGCATGCCCAGCCAGTCACGCCTCACTGTGTCCAGACTGCAGTGGCATCTGGACAGAATTCATTTGGATTCTGGAACTCGACCCGGCTCGGACAACTGGCCCGCGCTTGTCACCCTTACCACCCTCACCACGACCCTGTAAACACTACAATTATATTACGGCAAGCACCCTGATCTGATCTCATCTCATCATCCCACACTGGCCGCTCAAGCCCCCCTGTCTGGCTGCCAAACTTGTATATACTCGAGCCGCTGGGCATGAAACACAGCGGCCAAAACTCCCAGGTCAGAGATATATCCACGGCCCTCCGACCGTCCAAAAAAAACCCCCCCCAAGCTTTTGCTGCACGCAATCGCGTTGATCACGATTGGGCTAGCCCACCCACACAAGTCATAGTTGGGCGTCCGTTCGGGTTTAGCGTGTCACGGCCAACCACGGCATGCGTGCCGATCGTGTCTCTTCCAACGCTGCGCAGCCTGGCAGTCTGCGCCTGCCTCGGCACGCTGAGCTATTCATTCTCAGGCGAGAACACTGAGAGCCTGAATTCAGGCATTCAGGAGTCGCAGCGCAGCACAATCTCGCTGGAGACTCGTGCACTGGGGCCGGCGCTGAGATGCCGCGGTGTGGTCAACGGCGGCGGGATCGCCACCCCGTTACCCACAGTTGCCAGGGCTCGGGCTCGCTAGATTTCAAGTATTCAACGTGGTCGCCAAGGCCCAAGGCGTCACCTTCCGATCTCAACCTGCACTTCCGACCTGCAAGGACTTGTACCGGAGCCTCGCCTTTCCAATTGACGCCTCCCGGTTCGAAAGCAGCGGCGATAAGAGACACCTGAAGCTTGTCAGACCAGAGTATAGGCTATATACAGTCAGGATGAAATGAATGCATGGTCCGCGATCCTCGGAAACGAGCTGGATGATACAGATACAGGTGAGACTGCCTCGGCCTGTATTGTTAGGAGGATGGCCGGGGCTGAGGTTAGAAGGGGTGCGTTGTTCCGGCGGCCCCCCATTGAACAGCAGCAGAGGGGATGCAGTTTTGCCTGCCCTCCCAGCCTCGGAGTGCCGCACTATCGCTACACACGATCTCGTAGAAGTGTTCTGCCTCCCCTCATCGAAACCATCGCCCAGGGCAAATGAGAGACATGCTTTCCGGCCTGCATCAAAGCAGGTTGGACCTTCACCTGCGCATGTTCTTCACAATGGACTTGCGATTATTTTTGGACCAACGATAGATGGGTGGCAGGCGTTGTTTCAAAAGATTTTCAAAAGGCCAAACCGGCCGCTGGCCATCACTGTGGCCAGGTTCCAGCCACACACAGCAGCCGGATATCAAAATGCTAATCGGGGACCGGCCAGGATTTATTAGGGCTTCATCATGCACCGTCTGGGGAAAACCTCGAGGTGATTAATAGGCCGCTGTCTCTTTGCTCACCGGCAGAAGATGCACAAATCCAAGTGCGAAGTGCCGCAGCGACACCGCCAAAACGAGTAAGGAGTACAGAGTGCTGCTCGCCTGACTCAGCATGGCCATCTGGGCCAAGGCCAACACCCAGCATCCTCCCCGGCGGTGCTTGTCGGCAGCCTGCGGGGACACCAGCGCTTGACTGGACTGCCAGAACTGCTTGGTGCGGGACTGATGAGCCGCCTGTCAATTGGCGATCCCGGGCCATTGTCTCATACACACTCCAGCCTAGAGATGACGCCGTCTGCAGCGATCAGCCGTGACGGGCCAGACGGGTCAACTTACTGGGCCTAACGCCCCGTGACTAGTACTTAAGTAGCGCCACCTTGCCATACTGATCATGTACGGCGTACGGCGAGCATACCTACTTATTAAGTAGGTACCACTTGGAGGAGTCTAATGCCCTGAATCCGACAAGCTTCTAGAGGATGCTGCGCCATCACAGCAACCGCCCCAACCCACCCTCTACACTAGGTCCACCTGACATGGTGGACGTGGTAGAGGACCAAATGTGCAAGCAACCCTACCTAGCCCGTCCGTTCCAGCCGAGTCACATTTCGGGCAACGCTTCCTGAAGTGCTACCTCCCTGACTGCCAAATGGTGTGTGTATGCAGCCACTTTCTTAGACACTGCTTGGGGAGAGCAGGCATACCGGCAAATGAACACAGTGGTGCCAGTGAGGGGGATCCCCAGCTGGGTTGATTTGTGGGCTGCGGCTGTACGGAGTACCGCAAAGAATACGTGGAAGACGCAGGCACGCAGGCGAAAAACTTAGTCTTCCCAGGGAAATGCCTGTCGTTCAGGGTTTGCAGCCCAGGGTGGCGGTGGTGTCGGCCTCTAATCCGTGGGACCCAACGGCTGGCCGAACGAGATGACCTCCGGGGGACGGGAGCATCACCACGCCGATCTAGCATCGACGATATCAGACTTGCGGGGCATATAGTGTGCAGCCCGGTCATTTCGTAAGAGGGCGGAGCTGGCACTGAAGGCTGCAAATTTCGAGTAAGTTAGGATGTGTTGTTTCTCAGAAACATGACATGACGTTTTGAGGTGGCCCGCGGGTCGGGCTCTCGGCTGCCATGGCCACAAGGCTAATAAAAGTAGCGAGCAGGTGGCAGGCAGGAAGGCTGACAGTGCAACATACGTACTCCGTACACAATAGCTTGAGGCTGCATGGTACCTATTCAGGGTAGGCAGGGTAGGCACGAGAGCAGGGGCAGCCAAAGCACAAGACATCAATGGGGGCAGAGGCAGGGGGGGTCCACCTTGCCGGAGCTTCAAATGCTCCTGACCAATTGCGGGGTGACTACCCTCTGTCGAAAATTTGCATCCCAGATTTGGCAGATTGGCAGATTCCAGCCACAGCCCCAAGGTGCAGCCAAAGGCGCGCTTGCCCATCAAATAGGTCAACCATCAGGTGCCATCAATCTAGAAGCTTACCTAGGTAGGTAGGGAAGGGGAGGGGGTTCAAGTTGGGGGGAAGGGGGGTTGATATGGGATTTGTTTGAACTTGCTACCAATGTAGACTACTTTGTACTTTCGGTAACTGGGTGGACTGGACTGGAACCTTTGGAACTGAGCTGTCGCAGGTGCAGGGTGCAGGTGCAGGTGCAGGTGCAGGCGCGGCACAGGCACAGGCACAGGCACAAGGAGAAGAAGCACGGTTAGCAATGTGCACGTGTCGGCCAACCTTGTTCACCCATGCGCACCCCCACCCCCCCAACCCTGCACCTCCTCGGAGCTTGAGCCTGGGCAACCTTTCTTGCTCCTGCCTCCAAAACAAACAGGACCTCACATTAGAACGGTCGTCGTTTTTAAGGCAGGCCTAGCAGACTAGGATGTACAGAGTAGACTACATGTACGGATAGTGGGCATCCACCCACTCTGCAGCTTACCTAAGCCACAGAATCATCAGCACCGCATCACCATCATCGCCACCAGGGGACCTACAGTAAGCATATCGCTCACCTCTTCCTATTCCTCTTCTGCTTCCCGGCAGTTAGTGGTCTTGTAAATACCTTCCGATAAACTGCTCATCGCAAACTCAAAGTTGCCTTGCTTGTCAGTTTTCAGGCCTTGTTGCCCCGGCTATCATTTCCTTGAGGAGGAGAGGACCAATGCACAGGTAGACATCATTTTGAGAATGAGTGGTCACCTAGGTACGCCATCATCCTCACAACCGCCCTCCCTAATTGGCTCTGGGAATAGACCTGGCCACAGTGACCATGGGTCCGAGTAATGGCACATGGCATAAACCAACATTGCAAGAGGTCAGAGACCGGCAGGCCGGTTACCAGACCACAACAACTCACGGCCACAAGCGTCAGATTGATGTTTATAACACTGGTAATGTTGATCACGCTCTACCGACTACCAAGCGCGTCGCTCCATTTCAGACTGCCGCTACTCTCTCCAACGGTCTACCTTCACTCGCTGCGAGCGAGATAACGAGACATCTGCCCCGGGTTCCCCAGAGCAGCACTGTCGATGGCCTATCAGAATACTCCCAGAGGAGAGCATTCCCGGCCACGCCGACTCCAGCCCACGATGCATCGCTGAAGCTGTCACACCCTGCCTACAAGATTCCCCGGCCGTTGGTGGCCAACTTTGAGGCCTGCGGCATACACAGCATCTACCCTTGGCAAAAGCAATGCCTCATGGGTCCAGGTCTTCTCAAGGGCGAGAAGAACCTGGTCTACTGCGCGCCCACTGGTGGCGGCAAGTCCCTGGTCGCAGATGTGTTGATGTTGAAGAGAGTTCTGGAAGACCGTGAGGCCAAGGCTATCCTGGTGCTACCCTACGTGGCGCTTGTCCAAGAGAAGGTCCGTTGGCTGAGAAACCTAGTGAATGGTATTTCCAGAGAATCCATCACTGGCCCCATCCACGAATCAGACCAGAAGTTATGGCGTAGACGATCTGACGAGGACACCGTCAGGGTTGTCGGATTCTTTGGCGGCAGCAAGATGAAGCAGACATGGATTGACTTTGACGTTGGCGTTTGCACAATTGAGAAGGCAAACTCTCTCGTGAACACCGCCATTGATGACGGCTCAATAACCGCGCTGAAGGTTTTAGTTCTCGATGAGCTTCATATGATCGACGATGATCACAGGGGCTACCTCTTGGAACTCATGGCCACAAAACTCCTTTGCCTTGACGACCATGCCGTGCAGATTATCGGCATGAGTGCGACGCTGACAAACATTAAGCTATTAGCGACATGGCTCCAGGGTCATCATTATGAGACTCATTACCGGCCCGTCCCCATCGAGGAACACCTCGTCTATGACGGCCGAATCTACGCTGCCGGGACAGCCAGCCGGCTGATCAAGGCCGTCGCAACCCAGGCAAATGGCTCGCAGGTCTCCCAGGCTCCATCCGCTGCAATAGGAACGATAGCGGCATCGGATGCTAAGGAACTTCAGGACCCTGTTCTAAATGCGGTCGTTGCCCTCGCCAGTGAAACGGCGCGTGCTGGCTACGGTGTACTGGTCTTTGCAAGTAGCCGCGCGGGCTGTGAGACGGATGCCCTCATCATTAGTCGGGCAATGCCGCCACTCCAAGACTGGGACACTGATGTACAGGAGAAGCGAGCAGACTTGCTTGGTGATCTCAGAAGCCTACCAGGCGGGCTTGACCCCACCCTTGAGCAGACGATAAACAACGGTGTTGCTTTCCATCATGCAGGCCTCACCACGGAAGAGCGGAATCTCATCGCGGACGCCTATGATTCCGGTACCATCAAAGTCTGCGTGGCCACTTGCTCTCTCGCGGCTGGCATAAACCTCCCAGCGAGGCGGGTAATTTTACACAATGCACGCATGGGCCGCGATGTTGTCGGACCGTCCATGCTACGCCAGATGAAAGGCCGTGCTGGACGCAAAGGCAAGGACGAGGTGGGGGAGACTTATCTTTGCTGTCGTCAGAAAGACGTCGAGGAAGTGACCGACCTGATGCAGGCAGAACTACCTCAACTCACGAGCTGTCTCACAAGCGACAAGCACCGTCTTCAAAGGGCGCTTCTCGAAGCCATAGCGGTGCGGTTGGCAACTAGTCGTGACTCGCTCGACGACTTTGTTCGGAGGACGCTGCTCTACCAGACGACGGACAATGTCAAAATGAACGAGACCGTCGAGGCCAGTCTCTTCGAACTGCAAGACAGAGGCTTCGTGTCTATCGGCGGTTTCTCAAACTTCGAGGCCACACAGCTGGGTAAAGCTATCGTAACATCCTCTCTTGACCCAGACGACGGGGTCTTCATACATAATGAACTCAAGAGAGCACTTCAGGCCTTTGTCCTGGATGGAGAGATGCACATCCTCTACACCCTTACGCCTGTCCAGGAAATGTCGGTAAATATCAACTGGAATACTTACGCGAACGAGATGGAAAACCTAGATGAGAGTGGTCTAAGGGTCCTCAACTTGGTCGGCTTGAAGCCCACAGAGATCAACAGGATGTGAGTTCTTCTGTCCCTCAAAACAGGACTTTCACTAAACGGTGCAGGATGCGTGGAGGAGCAATGAAGACAGAAACAGTCGCGGACAAGGAGATGGCCCGCATCTATCATCGCTTTTATCTTGCTCTACAACTGCGTGACCTGTGCAATGAGATGCCCGTACACCGCATAGCACAGAAATACGCGATGCCACGAGGGACCGTTCAGACTCTCGCACAGTCTTGTCAAGGCTTTGCGGCCGGCATGATCAAGTTCTGCGAGCAAATGGGCTGGGGGGTCATGGCAGCCGCCTTGGACCACTTTTCAGACCGGTTGAGGGCCGGAGCCAAGTCTGATCTGCTTGCGCTGGCGAAAATCACCTTCGTGAAGAGCCGCACCGCGCGCGTCTTCTGGGACAATGGATTTCGAAGTGTCGCTGCGGTAGCGAATGCTGACCCACAGGAGCTCGTCCCTATCCTGCTGCAAGCGCAGCCAAACAAGATACGTCTGGAGGCTAAAGACGAGCAAAAGTATAAGGAGAAGCTGCTTTTGAAAGCGAAAGTAATTTCCGAGTCGGCAAACAGGCTCTGGCGTGAGTAACCTGCGGGTTCTTTTTGCGGCTGGGGCCGTTTTGCTGACTGTGACTGCAGAGATTGAGATGCAGCAAGACCTGGACGAAGAGTAGCGACTGCCGGATGGGACGGCGGATTTACTGACGGTGTGACACCATTAGACAGGGTTGAGAGCGAAGTGACCGAGGTTGCATGGAAATGTCAGACTGTGGCAAGCGTGTCGATTACAAAGTATGTGATTCCGTGTCGGAGCTGAACATTGAAGCACAAATGTGACCTTTGGATTCTATACTGTAACCGAGGCTGAGGGCAGCCAAGGAAAACGATACCCTCGCTGATGGAGCAGTACTGCAGCGTGGTAAAGGCTGGATGTGACTGCCAATAACAACAAGGCCCTCCTAGAGAGAAGGCCGCGTGTTTCTCGTTCCTCTACTGGCGGGGCCGAGTGACACGCGGAGATGGCCGCCACCATAATCGATAGTTATGACGATACGCCGGTGGTTGGTGTTTTGGGGGTGCAGTTTTAACACGTCAAGGCATCCATCCATTCATCCATTCATCCATGCAGTCCATCTTCTCCGCCAATCTAGAAGTCGATGGTGGGAAGTTGTGCAAAGGCACGCCTGATTAACGGCAACTCGTTTCGATTACCGAAATTTGTCGACGGACTCGCTTGCAACGTAAATGCACCACGGTTATGGTTCCCATATTCCTTCGAGACATAGTAGCAGCCGCCCTATGGGGTTGGTCTCGACTTGTCCAACATCGGTGGTCCCGCGCTGCCACACCACCCACCCAGTGGCACCCGCCCAGTGGCACCCACCCACACGTTTGGTCCAACCGTCCAGTCAGCGTGACCGCAACCTTCTCAAGCGGCGGCAAGCAAGTGGCTGCATGCAGGCCTGGGGCAGGATTTGTGCCATGCGGACTCAATCAAAACAACATGAAGCTCTGGGTTTAGTGTGCCTGGTCGGTTACACAACGGCCAAGAGGTTTTTCATCTCTGGTGGCCGGCCGGAGAAACCCTGGCCAGCCTGCTCAGCTTCAGCAGGCTGGCTGGACGAGTTCGAGTCGGCCCTCGCGCATCAGGCTCTTTGTAGTCTATATCTGCTACATGTCAAGTGCTTTGGCTTGTTCGAAGCTCGCCTCTGCGTCTCACACTGGTGAGCAGAACAAGAGTTTGCGCGGATACATGGTCCCAAAGCAGACGGAGAAACATTAACACAAAATACAAGCAGGTGGCACATTCTTCTACCGACCCATGCCGATGGGACTTGGTCCGCCTGCATGTCATCCGACAAGGCAACAGGTAAAGAGGGTGTGGTTGGGTGGTAGAACAGGGAGCTAGCCAGGCAACCCACACCGAATCGGCCTGACTGCCTTGCCTCTAGCTCGTATGGCTCGCGCAAATCATATATATCTTTCAGCCTGCTTGCTGTCTTTGTGATCCCCAACAAACAGTTTCCTGTGCAGGCCACCACTGTCCCCACCTCCATTCCCATCGATAGGGTACAACCGAGTTTGCATGCACCCTTTTCTCCTCACCCAGTGTATAGGACACGACTGGACTCCACATGGCTTCGTCATCTAGGGTCAATGGCGAGGGAAGCTCACAGAGAACACTCAGGGAAACGATGCGCGCGCCATCGGTGAATACCACAGGTATTGTTGTGCTGGACAGTTTGCCGGACGATCTGGACCGCAACGAGGTGCTGGACCCAGGCCAAGACTTGTGGCTTTCTACGAGTGACGGGTAAGATACGTAGCGTCTGGTCTTGTCCGACCCTGTCACACGACTTGGACGTGTCCACTGTCCACTGTCCACTGTCCACTGTTCACACCTCATTCCACGGCTGACATGATGGCCACAGTCGATACAGCTCTGCGGTAATCCCTCTCCGCGTCGGCCTGCCGCCTCATCAGGAGATTTTCCAGGTGGGCTCGGAAACCCTCATGTCTCACCTGTGAGCGAACCTCTAGCTATCATTGATGCTTACACGGAGCAGGTGCACAAGAGCGTTCTCCTAAAAGCCGAGTGGTTCCGCAAAGCGCTCCTTGGAAACTTTGTCGAAGCCGAGGCGCAGTCCCTTGACCTACCGGAAGAGGACGCAGCCATCTTTCACTTCCTAGTCGCGTATCTCTACGAAGAGCGATATCTACCGACCAAGCCGCTCTCAACAGCTTTGGTCCCGGTCCCGGACAAGGGCAAAGGCAAGGAAGTAACCAACGACATACCCAATTCGGACTCGGACTCGGACGGCCACAGCTGGCACAGCGACAGTAGTGCGCAGTCACGACGGCGTCATGAGCGCCGCAGACGCCGGCAGGAGCGGCAGCTCGAGCGACTCCGGCAGAAGCATCCGGGACAGCACCGACCAAACTGCCCCTGTCCACAATGTGCTAACTCTCATGGGCCTCCGTACGTACCTAGGTAGCCTTCCTTCCCGTCCAAGTCGCGTCGATAGCTAACCCTGATTCCACAGGTGCTGGGCATGCGCCGCCCCACGATTCCCCCCTCCCATCAACCCGCCGCCCATGTACCCACCAGGTGTTGTCGTGCAGGGGCGGGACAGGTCGCGAAGAAACCAGCACCATCGGAGGCGAGGCCCGGACGGCAGGCCCATGCCGACATCCCCGTCCGAGGCGGAAGCCCGCATCAAGGGCGAGGACATGCGGACCTGGCTGATGGCCTACGAGCTGAACATAGACGTGTACATCTGCGCAGACAGGTACATGCTCGAGGGCTTCAAGGGCAAGATCTCGCGTGTCACCATCGACATGCTCGAGAGCGCGGGGGCGGACGCGGCCCAGGTGGAGGTGCTCAGGCTCTGCCGCAAGATCTACGATGGTGTGGGCGACAACGACGCCCTGCTGAAGATGGTGTTTGCGAGGGTCGGGTTCCTGCAGCCGACGCTGTGGAAGAATTTCCCAGAAGAGACCGGGGCGTTCTTGCTGACGAATCCCGAGGTTGCGACGCTGATGCTGAAGGAGACGTCGATGAGGAGGGAGGAGGATTTCAGCGCCATCCCTCTACCCAGCATGGAGAGGGCGACCTGGACCATGCCGCCGGGCCGACCTTTTGATCACCACATGTTACCCCGGCCTCTACCAAGGGGCGTCAGGTACTAGTAATAATGCGACGGTGGTTGCTCGGTGGTTGCTCGGTGGTTGCTCAGTGGTTGGGAGACGTGGGTGCCAGCACACGCTTGGCATCTCAAGTGCTCTACATGCAAGCAGATTACTATCGCTGGCTCCATAATTGGACTGCCACTGGGGAGGTGGGACTGACTTCTTTCTCTCGTATTGTCTGTCACCCAGATTTGGCCAAGGATGTGTAGATTCAAGTTTCAGGACCAAAGACACTGGCAGTTTGAATCCACGGACACGATTGATGAACGGATCAAACGGATCTCATTCGGGCTATCATTCAAGACAAGCGCCGAGCGAGAACTGAACTGGCGCCGCCGGTAGAACAGCGCCATGTTTGGCCCCCCTGAGTTTGAGCTTAAGTAATTAAGTACATACTAACAATGAGTACCACTATATGTCTGTTGACTTACGGAGACGGAGTCTTACAAAGACCCGAACGGACTTAAGGTAGCCCATTATACCCCACCACTAATTATATATATAAATAGTACCTCTATAGTCCTCTCTCTTATTTAGTTAATAGAAATTAAGTTAAGTCTTATTAATCTAAGTATATTTAGCTTATATATAGTTTATATTAGTACCTTAATTAAAGTAACTACTAAATATAAAAAAGGTATAAATAGCTATTTATAATAGTATCTTTTAACCTTTATTTATTTACTATTATAATAAGAATTCTTATAACTTTTTATTTCTTATTAACCCTCTTCTTTACTACTCTTCTTCTATAATATTATCTAAAACTACTTATAGTAAAACTACTAGTAAGAATAATAGTATTAAAGGTTTTACTAGCTTACTAACCCCTTTAATTTCCTTTATTAATAAGCTTATAAATCTACTAGTAATATTAATTACTATAGTTAATAATAATATTAATAAATAATAAGCTAGTAATAAAGCTTACTTAGTAGAAAAAGTTAATAATTATTAAGCTACAGCTACTAAGTATACTACTACTAAAGCTTATTATTAAGTACTTTTAACTATAATTACTAGCTAATTAAAAAAAGCTATATTTTTATCTTTATACCTATAAATACCTTAAATTTATATATAGCTTAATTATTACTATAAATAAATCCTAGTTAATAAGTTATTTTAAAGTAGTATTAACTAACTTACTAATTAATAGGTTTCTTTTATAGTACTTTATTATAGCTACTAATAGCTTAACTTCTATAGCTATAATACTCCTTATTATAACTTCTTTTTTATTTTTAATAATTTTTAAAAAGCTACCTTTTAAGGCTTACCCCTAGTTCTAAAAGGATCTCTTAATAGTTATAATAACTATAACTAGCTCTTTTCATTAAACCTATTTTTACTAAAAGACTATTATTAGTAATCTAGCTAATAAAAAATAAGTTAATATATTAACTAGTTTAAGTTACTTTAATATAAAAATTTTATACTTAATAACCTTAGTATTATAAATAAATGAAAATGTTATAAAACCCCTATATATTAACCTTATATTACTTAAAAACCTAGTAAACTTATTAAACTTCTCTTTTTTATAGGAAATTTAGGTAGCTTTATAGTATAAATATATCCTATATAATATATAGCTATAGTAAATCTCTTAAGCTTACTTTTTATAAAATAAATTTTAGCTTATTAACTACTTTATTAAGGCTTAAGAGTTAACTTAGCTTATAGTAGTAAAGGATATTTTCCTTTAAATTAATTATTTAAGCTACTTTTATATTACTATAAATACCTTTATAGTATTTTATAGTAGCTTATAATAAAGTAAGTTAATATATAGGTTTTTATATTATATAGCTAAAGTATATATAAGGATAATATTAGTTAATTATACTAGTCTTAAAGTAGTAAAAACTATTAAGTTTATACTATACTACTATATTCTTAGTATAATAAATAACCTTTAATAAAATAGTACTTTATACCTAATTTATTATAATTTAAAAGTAGCCTTTTTCTATATAAAAAGAAAAGCTTATTAATAGGTATTATATACTATAAAACTTAAAAATAGTATAGTTTTTACTCTTTTTTCTAATCTATTATAGCTTATACTTAGTTAGGTACCTTTAACTCTGCTAGCTAGAAACTTAGATTTAATAGCTACTATTAATACTACTACTACTACTATATAGTACTATAACTATAATAGTTTTAGCTACTATACTTCTAATTACTAGAAGTATACTAAAAAGCTATAATAGCTTTACTTAATAGCTATTACCTAATAACTATATAGTACTTTTAAGGTAAAGATTATACCTTTTAACTTTATTAAATAAAGCTTTGTTACTAAAAACTAAGCTTAGCTTAATACTAAAAGAGGTAGTTATACTACTTTATTACTAACCTCTAGCTAAAGCTATAGTAAACTTACTACTATAAGAGCTTATACTACTATAGTAGCTAATAATTTATTAACTAGTAATAAAGATAAAAATACTACTAGTAGTATTATTTATAATCCTTATATATACTATTCTAATAATAAGATTAACTTTAATAATTATAAACTAGAGCTAGAATATAATAAATAAAATAAAGGGATTGGTATTTTTATAGCTATTACTAAGTATTTTTATTACTTACTATAATTACTTACTTTTTTTATATTTTCTTTTAACTTTATCTATACTAAATATAATATAAAATACTATTTATTTACTTTTTTTATTAATTTTATATTTATTTCTACTTTCTTTAATACTAGTATTACTAGTTATTATATTAAGAAAACTTATATTTTATAAAAATACCTAGTATTATATAAGTACTTACTATACTTAAAGGGTATTAGTAGAATTAAAAGCTTTATAATTATATATATTATAACTTTTCCCTTTTTTTTATTTTTTTACTAGTACTATTATAACTTTTTTAATTACTTATAATATCTACTTTAATAGTATATTCTTAGGCTAACTAACCTTTAACTACTATATAATATACTTTTAGGTATATTTTACCTTTTAAGCTTAAATAAGATTTATTTATTTAGCTTACTAGAATAACCTTTATTAAAGCTATTAATAAATTCTACTACCTTAATAAAAATAAGCTTTTTTATAATAAAAACTCTATAAAAGCGTTTTATATATATAGCTATTTAAGCTATAACTTTAATTACTATAATTTACTACTTTATATATAAAAACTTTATTAAATTTAGTACTACTAACGTTAAACACTAACGAGTTGCTTACCCTAATGAGTTGCCTACTTTTCAATGTTATTAGTATAATAACCCAAATTATAGCATTACATTAATTAAAATTAATTAAAACTAATTAGAACTAAATATATTAGATAATTTTTTATTTTCTTTATATATTTGCGCATTATGCCTAGGCTTTTTGTAGTTGCTATACCGTTTAATAGTTAGTTTAAGGCAAACCGCTTTTTAGGCACCCCTACTTATTTTACTAGCTAGCCGCTTCCTCTTTACATTTAATTTAATTATCTTTTTGGCATCTTGTATTATAAGTAATCCTTTTAACTATAAATATGTTTGTTTAGCCAAGCAACACTTTAAAAGTACTGCATTTACCTCTCGAAGGGTTTTATTCTCCTCTATTAATAGGGATACTACATAGGCTAATAACTAAGTGCTTTTTACTAGCTAGTTAACAATAGTTAAAATTAGTGTTAAAAAGCTTTTTTAATAATAAGTAATTTAATCTTTAAT
>MAVT02001338.1:918-13607 GCA_001702395.2 Diaporthe helianthi | reverse complement strand
TTTTATAAAATATTACTTTATAATTTATAAAAAATTATATTTTAGCTTTTTTTAAGTTAACTTTTAGCTTAAATAAAAGACTATAAATATTTGCTTATTATATAATATCTTATAATATTTCTTTGTATATTTATTAATAGTAAAAAAAGAAGTTTTTATTTTAGATTTACTTTATATAGTACTTTTAAATAGTGTTATTCTTAATTCGTAAACAGCTCGAAAGCGTATAGTTTTTTTATATAGTAGTAAGCGCTTAAAGATTTAGCGTTTATAAAAGATATAGTGTTAAAAAGCTCGTTTAAACACGTGGCCGTAGCTTTATGCTACATAAACGAGGTTAAAAAGCATTGCTTCTAACGGTAGTATTAATTAAAATCGTCGCCTTAAGTAGCTTAAAAGCTAATAAACGGCAAAGTAGTTATATAGCGAAACTAGATAGTTTTAAAAAAAATTAAAAAGGGTACTATTTAAAAACACTACGTAAAGCAAATTTAAAACAAAAACTTCTCCTTTTACTACTAATAAATATACAAGGAAATATTATAAAATATTACGCAATAAGTAAGCCTATAAAGTTTAATACCTATAGTTTCTTATTTAAGTTAAAAGCTAACTTTAAAAAAAGCTAAAATGTAATTTCTTATAAACTACAAAGCAATATTTCGCGAGAAAAGTACTACTCTCTTAGAAAAAGCAAAATACACTATTTAAACAAAAATAAAGCAATATAAAGACTATTTACTTATTCTTTTACTTCTAGTTTATAGCTTTATTACTAAGGATTTAAAAACTATTAAATATATTTAAACTACGTTAAATAATAACGCGAAGGGTAGAAAGAGGGGGATAAAGGTGCTTCTTAAAAGCGACTACTACTACAAGTATAAAGATGTCGAAGTTTTTATATGTAGCCTATGGGCTCCTAAAGAAGAGTTTAATAGCGAAAACGCCTAATAGAAGAACAGTGGGGGGAAGCGGGGGGGGGAGGGGGAAAAATGCAATTGTAGCCGAAGCTATAGTGCTTTTAAATAGTACTCTTTTTAATTTCTTTTTTAAAACTATCTAGCCTTATCGTATAACTACTTCACCGTCCTTAACTTTAAAGCGCGATAGTAGATTAGCTTTTAAGCTACTTGAGGCGATAATTCTAGTTAATATTACTATTAGAAGCAATGCTTTCTAGCCTCGTTTATATAGTATAAGGCTATAGCTATATACCTAGATAAGCTTTTTAATACTATGTCTTTTATAAACGCTAGGTTTTTAAGCGTTTACTACTGTATAAAGAGACCGTACGCCTTTAAGTTATCTACGGATTAAGAATAACACTATATAAAAGTTATAATAACTACTAAAGTTAAGTTACTTTATAAAAGTTAGCTACTTTTAGATAAAAAAGTTATATAACGATCTTTTAAAGTTATATAATAATTTTTAAGGTTATATAACTATTTTAAAAAGGCTTTACTTTATTTTTATATAAAGATTAGCTAAAAGAAATTACTTTTTATATTAATTTTATATGTTACTTTTTAACTTCTTAACTTTATACCTTTATAACTTTATAAGTTTTTAACTTTTTAACTTTTTAATTATATAGTAGGAATTACTTCTAAGTAGTAGCTACTTAAAGCTACTTTTCCTTCTACTAAAAAAGCTTATTATATAATTTCTATACCTAAAAGTAGCTAACTCTTATAAGTACTAACTCTTATAGTTAGTATAACGCTTATAATATAGCTATATTTTAATAATAAGGTAACTGTTATAAAAGGCTTTAACTTTTATAGGTTTACGCTAGTCCCCGGTATACTACATAAGATATATTACTAGTATAAGCTTAAACCTAAGCCGAGCCTAGCTCGCGTTACCCGGGGGTTTAATCTTTAGTTAACCCCTTTCGCTCGCTACTTTAAGGGCGCTAAACTCGCGTAATAGCTAAAGTTTATATAATATTCTAATGTTTTTTTTAGTATAACATACTACTAAAACTAAAATCTCTTAATAATCTTAGCTTTTGTATTATATATACTAAATATTTAAAATACTATAATTACAATTAGATTTAAGTAAATTTAATAATAAGAATAGCTTTAATAGTTATTTATTTACTTATTATTAATTATATAATAAGTTATAGTAAGTATAGGCTTAGTAGAAGGCTTTATAATAGAAAGAGTATAAAACTACTTAAATTACTATATTTATAGTAAATATAACTTTAAAAGTACTTTTAAAATACTTAAAATAGCCTTTTTATTACTGAAATTAATTATATAGTTCGAAATTCTTTAAGAGTAATAAAACTATAGTTATATTTATTAACTATAATTATTAATAGATTTTATTTCTAGTATAGAACGCTATAAAAGAAATTTAAATGTTATATAATTTTAGCTATTATGCGATTTTAGCGCCTTTTAAGCGGCGAGCGAAAAGGGTTAACTAAAGGTTAAACCCCTTAGTATATATTTTTAAGCCCCTCTATATACTAATAGTTTTAAACCTATAAACTTAACATAGCTTAGTATATCTAGTTATTAAAAACGAGAACTAAATAAAGGTAGGTAGTTGCTTTACTAGATACTACTAAAGGTACGTCTAACGCTATAGAAGAAAAGAGCGGAAAGAAAGTTAAATAGTAGCCTAGGGCTAAAAGACCGATTTTATATACTCTAATTAAAGAGGGCGTATATAGTATAAGGTAAAAAAAGAGTTAGATTATTAAGTTTTAAAAAAAACCTAAAAGTTCACGCGGCGGTATAATTACTTATATAGCCTATTTATAGTAGGTTTTCTCTATACTTTAAAATACTATTACTAATTTATATAGATGTTACTTTTAAATATTTAGTATTTATTTACTTTAAATAAGGTAAAATTACTTAACTTATATTTACTTATAATATTAAGTTCTAGAAATATAGTATATTTAAAGTTAAATATAAATAATTTTTTAATAAATATAATATATTAACTAGTTATATTTTTTAAGTTCTACTATAAGGCTAGAACTATAGTAAATATCTTAGAAAAATAAAATATAATATATGTTTTAAAATAAATATAATTTATATAAATTTAAATATTATTATATTAGATACCTATTTTTAAAGCAATTTAATATTAACTATATAGAAAAGTACTATAATAAAACGATATAATATTAGAGATATACTAGTTTAGTAATAGAGAAATACGTTTAATAACTAAATTAGTTTTTATTATATTCTTTTTATAATGTAAATCCATTTAGAAATTATAAGTATATAGAATTAGTCGTTAAAAATAATTAGTATACCTTCAACTTACGTTAATTAGTATAGTATAATAAAAGGAATACGTTTATGTATAAATATTACCTGAAATTCTTAATTATTTAATAGGCTAAATTAGCTTTTTACTACTATAAAATTTTAATCGAATACTAAAATATATCTTTACTTTTTAATTAACGTAAATTAATTAGTTTTACTACTTTTCGCATTTTTAAACTACCTTATTTTCAGCTCGGTAGTAGAAAGTTAATTATTGTTAGTAAATATAGTCGAAGCTATTTCTTTAAAGTTATCCCTTATTTACTTATTAAGTTACTATATTCCTTATTTAAACTTTTTATAATTATAATATTTTTTACTCTCCTAGGTATAACGTTAAAAGAATTATAATTATAGTTTATTTTAACTTTATTAGGTAGCATTATTCTTAATAGTAGTATTAATAAAAATCGTTACCTTAAGTAGTTTAAGAGGGATAGTAAAGTACTTATATAGTAAAACTTAAAAACTTGAAAAATAAAGGGTATTATTTAAAGGATATACTATAGAGTTGTACTAACTACGTATATAAATATAAGTATATGAGTATATGAGTATATAAGTATATAAGTATATAAGTATATACGTATATAAATATATAACTATAGTTTTATATACGTATATAAGTATATAAAGTACTATAATTACATACTTACATTATATTAAATATAGTTTATAAAACAGAAATCATATAATATACTCTTAACGTTTTTTAATATAACGTATAAGTTAATTTTTTCATAATTACTTTACTATTAAATATATAATTACTTATATATTTATTTTAATTTATCTTTTAAACATTTTAATTAATTACTGCTAAATTAATTATACTAAAACTATAAAATATATATACATATATAGCTAGAGTTTAGCCCTTTATAATAGATTCTTTTAAGGTTTATTCTAGTTTTAGAAAATTATATAAGTAAGCTTTAGCTATAATTAAATTTTTCCCCCTCCCCCCCCCTTCCTCCTACTATTTTTCTATTAAGTGTCTTTACTATTAAACGCCTCTTTAGGAGCTTATAGGCTATATATAAAGATTTTAACATCTTTATATTTAGGCCTATTCTTACTTAATAAAGGGGTATATACTACCTTATTCCCCCTACTTTTCTTTTTTTTTCTAAATACTAATAAGAGTTTTTTATTATTAACTATAATAGTATAAATAAAAAGAAGTATTTCATTAGTATAGTTTTCTAATTTTACAATTTATTAATAAATGTAGGTTTTTTATTATTTTATTACTTAAGTAGCTTTCTTTTAAAAAACTACTTTATAACTAGTAATAAACTATATTTTAGCTTTCTTTTAGGTTAGCTTTTAGCTTAAATAAGGACTATAGGTACTAAGGCTTACTTATTATATAATATCTTATAATATATTAGGTTCCCTTAGCTTAGAGTTAATTTTATTAATTTTGTTTTAGAGTTTTATAGGGTTGTATTTATTAGGGTTAAGGTTTTAGTTTAATTTAGCTGAAGCCTCTTCTTAAAAGTATTTAACTATATAGAATTTTAAAGCTTTAGCTAATATACTAAAGTAAGTTTAAGTATTATATTTTTAAACGTTTAAATATATTTATTTATTATTACTTCTATTAATATTTATAGGAAAATTATTAAAGCTTTGTTTTAATAATAAATTATATTTACTTTACTTATAGTTATTACTTAATAGTAGGTTTATTTAAAAAACATTATCTAAGATGTATTTAAGTCTAGAAATTATAGCGTAATATTAGCTTTTTATAATTACTTATTTCTAGTAATTTACCTTAGTTATATTGTAAAAAATACTTTTACTTATTAATTAATAGCGTAAAACTAGCTTATAAACCGCGATAGCTTAAATTTTAATAGTAGTAGTATAAATAGATTAGGTATATTCTAATACTACGCCTATTATACTAAAAGAAGGTGTTTACCTAAAAAGAATTATAAACGTTCATTATAATATAACTATAAAGCTTATTACATAGTAAATGTTAATAGGTTTATATTAAAAGAAAATATATATAATATAGTCTCCTTTTAATATATCTTATATATTTCTAGCTTAGTAAAAGAGCTTTAAAAATTAAATTAGTTAATAAAACATTTTATAATATATTACGTTTCTTTACTGAAAATTTAATTCTTTTTAAAAAGTTAATTCCTTTTGAACCGTTATTTTTCACTTTAAGATTTATAAATTTATATATATTAGTAGTAATAGAAAAGGCTTAAGCTTAGATTTTAGTTTATCTTTATAAATCTTTTCTTTAAAAAAGTAATTTTCTTTTAAAGTTTTACTATATTACTACTTTATTATATTATTTATATATTACTTTCTAAGCTACTTATATACTTTAATAATGCTTTTAAATCCTATATACTTTATAAGTAGTACGTGATTCAGCGTTTAATAATATATAAAGAAACTGTATACCTTTAAGGTATCTATAAATTAAGAATAATACTTCATTTAAACTCTTTGAAATATTATAAAATACTATTCTAAGAAATAGTTAATATAAAGCTATTTATATAGAACTTATACTTATATTATCTTGTTTTTTATAACGCGATATCGTTTTTGTAACTATTTTATATAATATATAACTAGGTAAATACTAGCTTTAGCTTAATTTAAGTTTAGCTATAACTATATTTTTCCTCCCTCTTCGCCTCTTACGCTCCTATCCCTTATAACGGTAAGTGTTTATAAGTACTAGATTTAAGTCTTATATAAACTGAAACTTATAGTCTTTTAACCGAGACACTTACCGGATAATACTTAATAAGTTTATCGTAAATTTAAGTCTAAAAGCGTTAGTTTAAGTACTTATACTTTAAGAATCTATAATATAAGATATTCTAGCGGGTATACCCTACTTACTAAAGGAAGAACGATAATTTATTTAATAAACAACTTAATTCAGTAGTTAGCTTGTTTAATTAAGATTATATAGGACTTTAACATAGCTATATACTAATAAAAACTATACATATAGCCTTTTATTATATTATAGCTCTATTAAAGGCCTTGGGGGAAGAATATAATATTATCGGCTAATAAGTACTAGATTTAAGTCTTTAGTAAACTTTAATATAAATTTTCTTAGCTAAAACGCTTATCGCGTACTATCTAACTAGTCTATTCTAGATATAATTCGAGTAAAAATATAATAACTTCGTCTTTATAATATTTTAAATACGCTTAGTAGTAGAAAGCTAGTATTTATTATATGTTAATAAAAGAATTAAAAACAATTTATACTAACATAGAAATATAGAAGTTAAGGGTAAAAAGGCTTTAGCTTAATTAAATTTCTTTCTTCCCTTTTATATATTTTACTTATTATAAATCTATCTAGCTTATTAGTAATTAAAGCCTTCTTTAAGATCCTATATTCTTTACTTTAAAACTTTAAAACCTCTATAGTTATATTTATATCTAGCTTTAATAAGTATAATAATTATATTTATTTTTCCTAGTAATATTTATTCCTTTTTAAATATTAGTACTTATATTAAATAAAATAGCTTTATTATTTATAAAGAAATTATATTTAAAACCGTTTTAGATAAATACTTATTATTTTAGGTAAAAGGTAAAAAGCTTATATATTTAGAAGTATTTAAACCTACTTATTATAGTTATTAAAAATATTTTAAAAAGGTTATAAATTAAAATTTATTCTAAGCTTAATTTAAATAATCGTATTTTGTAAACTTATTAGCCCTAATATATTTATATTTAGGTTTTATAATCGTTTTCGTTTATTATAAATATAATTATAGCTTTTAATATTATTAAATATTAATTTTTTTACTCTTATTAAAACTATATTTTATTAAAGTTATTTACGTATAACTATTAGTTATAAACCGCTTACTAGTAAATATAAGACATATTAAACTTTAAATTATAAACGAATTACGTATTAAACGTCTTAAATTATCCTATTTTTATTATTTTATCCTTATAGTAGTATTTTATTATATCTTATAAACTATCTCATTGTAATTCTTAACTTATCATCGATTTTCGTAACTATTAGCAATTTATTTAGTAAAAACTTTCATCTAATATTACAGTAAAACTTTAATATTAAATGCGAATATTCGCGCGTGGAAAAACTAATTTTACGCCTCCGTTCTTTTCCTTAACATGTACGACAAGGTCGTCTAAAGATGTAAAAGTACTCTAGGTAGCTAATTTCTTTTGCGGTGTTATTCTAAGGTTAGAAGGGGTTTTACAAAGTTGCCCTTGGGGCGCACTGCAGCCGGGGATGAATTTAGCCGGACTGAGCCTTGTGCCAGCGAACAAACAACTTGGGCTTCCACCAGAGGACGTGGACCGTGCTCTGCTTGATAAAGTCGACATCCTTGTTGACCAGCTCCATGTCATATGACCACAGGAGCTTGGCCAGCACGAGATTCAACTCCATCCAGGCAAAACTATAGGTGGGCCGAGTCATGTCAGTGTTGTATTCCGAACACGCAAGCGGTGTCTTGAGAGTGCTAAAACCAATGACTTACTTGCGACCAAGACAGTCACGGGGACCCAGAAGGAAGGGCCGGCTAGCATCCTTGACGTCTGTGGAGTCAGGATCCAACCAGCGCTCCGGATTGAATCGCCAAGGTACCGAGAAGTACTTTGGGTTGTGGGTGATAGACCAGGGGCTAACGTTGACCTCGGCCTATACAGCTGATTAGAAAATGTGTCGAGAAGATCCCAGCGTAGGTGGATAAGCACTTACGCCCTCCGGGATGTATTTCCCATGCAGCTCAAAACCAGGCGAAACCCGCGGCGCTCCACCAGAAGCGGGGGGGAACAGCCTGAGGCCCTCATTGATGACGGCTTGCAAGTAAGGCAGCTGCTGGGCTTTGACTGCGTTGATTGCCTTGTAGGTCTTGAAGGCGGTACGGATTTCCATGGTGAGACGCTCTAGTTTGTCGGGGTTCTGAGCGAGGAAGCATGTGAGGCCGGACAGGGTGGTTGCCACGGTCTCTCCGCCGGCAATGCTGAGAAAATATCACGAGTTTTAACTAAAGTTTCAAAATACCGGGCTAATTTCCGCGACGGGAGGGACTTGTGGAACTGCGACTCACGTGAGGGTCGAGACGTGCGCTGTCATCTCCTCCCTGGAGACATCTCCAGCCCGGACCTTGTCGACCAGGAGACTGACAAAATCGTTGCGGGACTCTTTGATGGCCAGACGCCTGTGAAAAGGAAAATAAGCAACATGTTAGCCGCTAGGGTCTTGCATAAGCTCTAGCCCGACACGGCAAAATCCAACGACTTACTTCTCGACCTGCTGGCGGCTGTAGTTTGAGTTCTGGTTGCTCGTGAGCAGCGAGGCAGGGATTAGCATGCCTGCGAGCTTGGCAAGCCACCCAATGCGCCGCAGATTGTCAAACAGCGTGATAACGTAGAGGTGCTCGAGGACAATATCGGCCCAGAAGTGTGGGACGCCTGATTTTGTGGGGAGTTCGGGAGTCAGCTGGTTTGCTCTGTCTCCCTTAGGGACCTTACTCGTCGGGAATTGCTCCAAGCGACTCACCGGTTTCGAGGCTGTGAAAGCTCTCGCCAAAGGCCATTTCCCCTAGAATATCGAATGAGTTCATCTCGTACCACTTAGTCATGTTCAGTCCCTTGGTGCCGGGGCCTGCCTTTTCTCCCAGCACCTTGACGAACTGGTCGATGATGCCTGATATAATCTCCTCCTGCTCCAGCAGCCCACGCTGGGAGAAGGCCGGGTTCAGCATCTTGCGCATGGCCGAGTGCTTTTTGGGGTCGCGCTCGCTGCCGACGCACTTGCTGCTGAAGCCCGCGGCAAAGACCTCGTAGAATGGTCCTTTTGGCGCGGTCGGCCTGCCCCCCGTTGGGTGGCCGTAGATGGCCTTCCACGACTCCATGCTGGCGAAGGAGAGTTCATTTGGCGCAACACGGACGATATCTCCTGATTGCCTGTGTTAGCAGATGACATACAAGGCTGCGATCGAGACGGCAAAACGTACCATATTTCTTGTGGGCTTCTGCTACCGCAGAGTGGAGCCTGCCACGAGAGCTATGTATGAAGCGGAAGAGCTGCGACGGCGGTGTTGTGGTTAGACGCCGAGCCACAGCATGATCAAGCTGGGTACTTCCCAGGAAGACTCACGAGAGAGCAACGGCCCAATAACGGCCCTGGGAAGCGGGCAAGGGGGTGGAACCAGACGTTGTAGGTCCATACTGTGATGAACCTGCACAATATCTGCAATGGTCCAAGTTAGCGGAATGGCTACATTTTCGCATAATCATGAGCTTTGTGGGGGAGACTTGCCACAGTACCGAGGCATGCAGCCACAAACTTCCAGTCCCAGGTTTCGGGCTGCTGGTACGCCTGAAGCAGGCGGTCGACGGTGGGCCACTTCGCCTGGGTGGCGGCGAGCGTGGTGCTCGTCAGGTTATTCTCAAGTACACCCATTGCGTGCCAAGGTAATTTGTATTATCAATGACAACTTTCAGCCCAGCTAACCTGGAATGCAAACATGTGCAGTGTGTTTGGAAGAATGGTGGCCTCATTAGATATCACGCGACGATTAAGACGTCAGTGACGCAAACTATATCCACGCCCCGCGGCGGAATGCCACTCTGACTGCTAGCAGGCATCGAGAGAACCCAAATCCGTCATACGGCAGTGACTAAAATGACCCCTCAGGGCAAGGGTTGGCTGTGTGTAGGTGGGCTGGATCTCGACACGAGTCAGGTTCTCGGATGGCGACTTGTGTCAAAGTCAACTGTGAGTCCAAAACAGGCAAATCCCGATCGACGCAGGGGTTTTTTGTTCTAGGAGCATGATAGTCAGCCGCACACCGTTAACTAACGGAGAAACCCCGTTTATAAATAAGCGAATTCGGCACCCCTTTTAGATACTACATGCTAATAAAACACGTTTATAATAATTTAAAATATAGGTAAGTATGATTGTATTATTGAGTAAGATAAATAAAATTAAAAATATATTTACTATTATAATTTTAATAAAAGAATAAAAAATAAAACCTTATTTTAAATTTTTATAAAATTATTTATATAATTATTTTAGATTATATTAAATTACATTTCTTATTATAATAAAACTAGGGAATATTGTAGCTTATTAAATTACTAAGTATAAACTTAATTAAAGTAATTAAATTAGTAAACTACTTTATAGACCACGGTGGACGCTCTAAGCATACAATGTTTAAGATGCCTAGAGAAATGGGACATTCCGGGGTTAAGCACCTTCCGTCCCGAGATCCACCCTCATATCCACCTATGCCGTCTCGGATTTCATGCCGAAGATTTTGGTCTTATTATTGGCTGGATACTATCAGGCGGCAACATTTTATCTGAAAAGCACCTGAACCCACACACCCCTCTTGTCTACAGTCATTCAAGTTGGGGATAGTTATTGCGTTTACTCCTGCTGTTGCTCCTCCTCATAGTCAACCTCCTCTTGTTATTCTTCCAGTCACATCACACACACACACATTCAAGCCAAAACCACACACAATGGCAGCAACCAAGGCCATCTACAGCCTGCCTGACGATGCAGTCTGGTTTAGTAAGTTGTTTTCCTCAGCCCGTAAAAATATGGCCTGGGCTCGTAAATGCTAACGGAGAACGCCAAGTCACCGGGTGCTCCTCGGGCATGGGTCTTTCTCTGGCCCAGAAGATCGCCTCGCACCCTACCCAGCGCGTGGTCGCCACGGCCCGTACCCCCTCCAAGCTGGCGGCCAACCTGCCCGAGGGCCCCAGGGTACACCACACGGCCCTGGATGTGACCAGCGCAGAGTCCATCAAGGCCGCGTTTGACTCGGCCGTGGCCAAGTTTGGCCGCATCGACGTCGTCGTCAACAATGCGGGCTTCGGCCTTATGGGCGACACCGAGTCGTTTGTGGTCCACCAGAGCGACCACGAAAAGGCCCGCAAGATCGTCGAGACCAACTTCTGGGGAACCGCCCAGGTCTCGGCCCACGCCATCCGCGTCTTCCGCGATGAGAACCCCAAAAGCGGCCAGATTGGTGGTGTTGTGCTCAACGTCACATCTATCGGCGGCTATGCCGGTTTCCCCGGCAGCGCCTTCTACCACGCCTCCAAGTTTGCCGTCGAGGGCTATACAGAGTCCGTCAGCAAGGAGGTACGGGCTGACTGGAACAGTGAGGCTTCCCCTTTCCCTTCCCTTCCCCTCCAGCGCTGCCGCCACCCCGGCTGGGCACTCGATTCCGAATTTTCGGCTGACCTGGAGAATCCACTTCCCAAAGTCCACTTCTGCATCATTGAGCCCGGTGGAACAAAGACAAACTTTGCCGGCGACAGCATGGCGTGGTTCACCAACCACCCTGCCTACACAGCACCCGACACGCCAACCAGGCTTCTGGAGGGCTACGTCAAGAGCCCAGACATGCAGGCCACGTGGGCCCCGTCCGAGCACGTCGCCGCGGCCATGTACGAGGTCGTTGCCCGAAAACAGACCATCCCCCTGCGCTTCCCCACCGGCGCACCTGCCTGGAATGTAATCAAGGCCAAGGCTGGTGAGGTTGACAAGGAGCTGGACGAGATCAAGGAAATGAGTTTTTCGGTTGACGACGGCTCGATTAACAAGAGCGGTGAATTCCTCAAAAAGACTTTCTAAACATTTGAAAAGGGTGAGGCATGTATTAGTTCACGTGTAAACCTCAAAGAGAGTTCATGCTTCTAGAAAACAACATCAAACATTGGATATCAACTTCCTTTAGTGAGGCTCTGCACTCGAATCCATGTCGTAGCTTAGTGCACACTCAGGTAACCACCTCAAGGCTTGTCGAGAATGCCTAATTAGCAGTGTTCCGTTGCGGGACCGCCGCACTAACATGGATCATGTACTAGTAGTGTCACCTGGTTACCGAGAGCATACCTAGGTAGTACTGGGGCCAGGGCTGTCCCGTGAATCTTGTTGCTGACCGACTTCTAGGGTGTCCCTAGCAATGGATCACGGGCGGACATCCGTACGGATAGGCGGCCCTAAATCCGCCCACCCCCGATTCCGTCTAATTACCTAGGTACATTTACTATAAAAATACTAAGAGATACACATTTAAAGGGTAGATATTATAAATATAAGGTTAGTTTTATAACTTATATCCTAAACTATAGTAATATCTACTTAATATTATTAGCGTAAGAATAAAAATAAATTTTTATTTTAAATTTTAATTTAACTATATATTATATAAAAGAAATTAAATAATTTATTCTAAGATTCTTTACTTTATTTTTAATAACTAAAACTAAGGGTTTTAAAATATAAAATCTTACGTATATTAAAGAAAAAATTAAAAAAGTGTAACTTTTTACTATAGTATTTTT
>MAVT02001337.1:0-13610 GCA_001702395.2 Diaporthe helianthi | reverse complement strand
AGGACTTAGGTCTGTGCGTTGGGTACTTATGGGTACCTATGGGTGGGTAATTCCTAAGCCTAGTCGTGACCCCTAGGTTAGAAGGCTTACCTTTTAATACTCCAGCATAGCCTAAGAAACATACTAAGTAGTTTCCGGATATCTCAAACTGAAACTAAATGAAGAGGACTGACTAGGTCTGACGAATTTAAACGTACAACTTAGAATGCGGTCTGTGAGCTACCCTAGAGGATGCCTATTTAAGCCTTTAGCCTTAATCATATCTGCTAAGATAGACGGGAGGGTACTTAAGTACACTTCCCATTGTCCCCCTAGAGTTATACTTGAGCTATTTAAGTAATTCTACTAGATAGCTGTGAAGATAAGGAGAGAATCTACAAGTAGTTTATATAAGAAAAACTAAAAAACACTAAAACAAAACTAGTAAAACTAATAGAGAATTTAATTTATAAATTCTACTTACCTCTCTCTTAGATAGAGCTTAAACTTATAAGAAAACTTAGCTAAGGTAATTTTTAATTAAATGTCTAGCTTAATATTACCTGTATTACTTAATATAACAAACATTAGAATTCTTGTATTAGGTGTTATAGGCAATGTTAGGTTCTTTTTTTCTTCTTCTTTCTTTCGCTCTTTCTCTTTTCTTTAATAGCTTACTTAAGCAGTAATTCTAATTGCAGCTCCCTTAGGCTATATTCGTGATTTCTCTAGACAACTTCAGGAAGATAGATTAGCAAGCTTGAGGTAAAGTATTCTATGAACATAGCTGTCCTGACTAAGAGAAGAAGATGAAGAACATAGACAATGTGGCTAAATTCAAGGAGGACAGGCCGCTCATTAATTTCAGATTTTGCCACTGCTGTTTACAAATATCCGTAATTCGTCGCAAATCATCCGTGAACGTTGCTGTGGTAAGCGAAGACAAACTTCACACTAAGTGGCCCGAGATTGAGATTAATGGATTATGGATCTATGTTCAACCGGGCTTGAAAGGTAGCGGGACTTGTTCATGGAGTCATCACATCTCTTCAACCTCTTCGTATGACGCGGTGTTTCAACGTTGCCAACATTTGAAATCATGGCTGATCTCGGGATGTGCTCAAGTGTTGCACGTAAGTACCCTAAACTTTAGAACTCGAGCTCCACTAGGTGCCAAACAGACAGCAGAATCGAAAGGCCGAGGTAATTTATCGATTTAAGTAAATCGTAATCCGGACCTAGTCCTTCCTAGCTTATTGTACTGAGCAGTGCCGAGAACCTTAAATTGGGTTATAATGCTGCGGGTCGGGAAGATCAGTAATACACTTCCGTTTTGCTGCACATCCGAATGGTGCAGTACTTCAGATTTCCTGTAATCACAGTTTATTACTAATAATGGAATAGACGTTGGGAACTTTCATATTCTATAAATGTAGGATCGGTTTCATAGCGCGCAGACTGCAATTCACCAGTTGACACCAGCTTTTCAACTTGACCCTCCTGAAGTCAAGTGCTATCAATCCCTGGCCTATCTTAAACATGACAACCCCTTCTCCACTGAGGTTTGCTGTCCACGTTGCAGCTCCGATCCCGTGTGTTGATTTTATCAACGGGGTCAAGGAAGGACAGACTTGGTCGCCTATATCATGCACTCTGATATATTCCGACATAGAAGCCGTTCTTGTCGACACCCCCATCACCATCAACCAAACACAAGAGTTGATTGATTGGATCGAGAAGGTAGCACCCGGCCGGAAGCTTTCGTACATCTACATCACACATGGCCATGCAGATCACTTCCTGGGCCTGACACAGCTTATTGAGCGCTTTCCCGAGGCGGCTGCGGTAGCCACCAAGGCCACGATCGAGCACGCGGATCAACAGCTTGGCGAGAACTACTTCACCAACACCTGGGAGGCATTTTTCCCCGGCGGGCAGATCAAACACCCCGTGACTAGACCCAAGCCGCTCCCAGACAGCAATGAGTTCAAGCTCCAGGGCCGTTGGCTCTTCAAAGCCATCGAGGTCGGGCACTCAGATACATACGACTCTACCGTCCTCTGGGTGCCTGATCTCAAGCTCGCTGTCTGCGGCGACGTCGCCTACGGCGAGGTGCACCCGATGCTACTCGAGGCGAACACCAAGGCGAAGCGGGAGGAGTGGATTCGTGCGATAGAGAAAGTCCAGGCCCTGGGTCCGGTGCACGTCGTTGCGGGACACAAGAAGGCCGAGGAACCGGATGCGGCGTGGCATCTTGCCAACACCAAGCAGTATCTCTTGGATTGGGGCAGCGTGCTGAAAAGGTCCCCCAAGGACCCGCAAGAGCTCTACGAGGAAATGTTCAAGCTTTACCCGCATAGGTTCAACCGGATGCCCGTGATGTGGGGCGCTGGAGGAGCATTTCAAGTGCCAGAGAATGCCAGAATTTAGAGGATAGCTCATGGTAGATTATCTTCATGTTTATAACACAGGAAGTTCCAGAATAGTAGGTGTTGGATGAAGCGTTCCTTGGAACAAGTCTCAGCCCGCCATCATCAGATGAGATGTGATCCAGATGTCAGTATATGTAACTACTTGACCGTTTTACCGTTTCCATGCAACGTATCTAGGTAGATTTCACGGAAAGTCATATAAATAAATTCAATCAGCTTCGAACGATATAATTTCTATCTCATGACGTACCGAGAGCCAGAACGCAGACAAGCGGTAGAGAAGAATACCTAGGTAAACAAGATGGGCAGGAATATCAAGCAGCTCTGGTGGACTGAATCAAGGAGAATGGAATACGAACTCTGGAACTGGCATTGTAGGGCTACTTTGCATATTTGCTTGAAAATACAATTTGTTTAATTTGATGCGCGTTTGCTTTATCTGCCTAGCAGCCGTCTTACCGTTTACACATGTACAGAACGATAATCACGGAGTAGAATTGTGAAAAACACAGGCTAAAGTCACGTGTATCAAGCATTTTCCTTTTGTCAAAATTCTCAACGAGAACTCTGGGAAGTGAAAAGACGAGATTCTCAGATTTAGGAACTAGTAGAACTATTCTGTATTCCAAACACTTCCTCAACCTGATGGATACAGGAGAACTAACCTTGGAAGCCGTATCACTGGCCTACTTGGGTCTTGAATCCGACCATTTTCCAGTTCGGTTTCGCGGTTTGAGCTCTCATTCTTGTGCCGGACCTATACCCTTGACCACTAGGCTTGCCGGGGCACAAAATGATAATACTGATTTGTCGGTAAATGTCAACTCAGGTGTGCTTATAGAAAGAGAAAGGGATTGAATTCACACGAACCTATGGATCAAGTCGTGATTCTGTCTCCAACATTGAATCCAGCTGGCTTACAACTTGGACTCGGGTGATATGACTGGCTTGTTGTGCTTGAACCAAAGCTTCTCCATCTCGGAGCCAGTGGGAGGGGGCACGAGCCCATCGATCTTCCAAAGCTGCCGTGGGCCTTCGATTATAAAATACTCCCAGCCCATACCCTTCTTGGTCATCCTCGGAGTAAGGACATTGTCTACCTTTTCCAAGAATGCCTGTTGCTGTTCCTCTGGAAAGGTGCCGACATTTCGGGCCACATGATAAATGTTTATCATGGTGAACTTGGGATGAGGGTGGCCCCCGTACCACAGATCATCTTCTGCAAGGGGTACGAACTGCACGTTGACGTAGAACGCTGGCAGCCCACTGTCAGCGTAAAGCTTGGTGATTGCTTGGGCCAGATCTTTCTTCTCTTCAGCAGTGAAGGCGCCGGCAGAGTGACCAAAAGTCCACAGAGGCATGATGGGTGGCGATGGTGGTGGTGGGGGTGGTCGAGAGGCTTGCTGTAGTAGTTGGAACTTTGGTGCGGTAAAGAAGACTGGGTAAAGATCTTTGAGAATACCGAAGATGCTGGGTATTCTCAGATTGCACAATTGGTGAAGTGATTCCCTTTTATAAGTCATGAGAGGGACTCGTGGACACGGGTCGAGCGTCATCAAAAGGTGCCCTGAGGTCCACTGTAGCCATCAATGGTACCTACCTAGGTACCTAGGTAGGGGGGGGGGGTGGTTTCCTGAGTGATCCCCACAAGCAGTACACTCAAGAACGTCAACAACAAGGCAATTAATCACATTCGCCTCCGCCTGGAGTGCCGCAGCTAACGGCTCATGCCGCAACACATTGAAGCTTCAAGCCAAGCCCAACGGAGGCGGGGATTTTCATGTGATTAGTTATGATTGTGAACAAAGGTCCGGTTGTATTAGTGATCATACAAAACTCCGCATTATCATATTCACATGCAATCTGATGGTCAAGATCTGTACCAATGTCACTTTGACTTATGCACTATGTGACGTTCATAGAGTGTTCTTCTAAGCTCCAGCGTGGCTAAGCTGGCAAGTGTGATTTCACTGAGCTTTACAAATCTTTCTATGTGCTGCCCTTTAATGTGTATCAAGACCAAGGCTGAAAATTTACAAGTTGAGCATTTTTTTTTGAATTCTTTTCCTGTGGCTTTTGTTTTTCTCTCTTACTAACTTACCTAGGTAGCTATATTAATATTAAATAACTTCTATAGCCTAGTAGTAATTTTCTAAAGTAAATACTAATATAAGCTTAATTGTTTTTTTATTATAACTAATATTAAAAAAAAGAAAACTTCGATTTAATATATATATATATTAAGTTTTATAGTATCTTTTTATTTAAATGTTTTAAAAATTAAATAATAAAGTAGTTTATTTATACTTATTTAAATATTTTAAAATATTTTTTAAAAATAATAATAATAATACTAATAAATATTAATAATATCTATTAGTAGTATTTATATTTATGTTTAATTTATTTATTAGCCTTAATTACTTTAATCCCTAAAGTAAGTAAAGGTATCTGGGTAACTAAGTATCTGCACTAAGAAGTTGCACGGAGGGGTGCAGGGCTTACCAATACAAGGGACCCCTGTCTTAGCTGCCGTCACTCATACCCCACCAACGTCACCTCTCTCCAAGGCTTTAGGAAATTGCAACTCAACTTCTAACCACAATATGCTTCATTCAACTAGCGGCCAAATAGTATTCAACGTTTGCACTCCGGACTATGCCACAGTCATCTACTCAGGCTGTGGATGAGCTATCAAAAGGCTTCTCGAATTTTTCGGCGAGTACAAAACCCCAGGCGCCACCTGCGCCATTCTCGTCCAACTTTCAGTCGACCTTCCAATCCCCAGGCTTCACCTCGACCTTCTCCAACAACTTCTCGATCAACCTTGGACCGCCCAAGTTCTCATCCATCAACCTGCCGGCCACAGGTGTTAGCGTACCGCATGTCAGCTCTAAATTACGGCCCACCGCGGTGAACATGGACTTCGGAGGTGGCACCCAGCCGGCGGCCCCTCCGCAGAGCCGAGCCGCCGACGACAGCGAACACCTGCGCGAACGACGCACAAAGTTCCGCTTCAAATCAAAGAGAGACCCCAGGTCCGCCTCGCCAGACTGTGAGGCCCGGAGCCATCGCCGTCACCGCTCATCGCGGCGCGACCACCGGGCCGAGGATGACGACGACGACGACGACGACGACGGGCAACCCAGCAGCCGAGCAGGGAGCCGCCACCGCTCGGAGCGGAGCCACCGAAAGTCGCGGCACAAACGGCCACGGGCTGCTGAGGATGCCGAAAATGCGACGAAGACGAAGACGAAGGCGAAGCCGTCTGGGTTTCCGGACGATGCGCCCCCGCTGGACCCGGAGGCCGCTTTCCGCGAGTCCCTGTTCGACGCGATGGCAGACGACGAGGGCGCTGCCTACTGGGAGGGTATATATGGGCAGCCGATCCACATCTACTCCCAGGAAGTCCCTAACCGCGAGACGGGGGAGCTCGAGCGCATGACGGACGAGGAATACGCGGCGCATGTGCGGCAGAAGATGTGGGAGAAGACACACGCGGGGCTCATGGAGGAGAGGGCCAGGCGGGCCAAGAGGCGGGAGGATCGGGCGCAGCGCGACAGGGAGGCCGAGGCGAGGGCGGAGGAGGAAAGGAGGATACAGCGAGAAGTCGAGAGGAGCCTTAGGCGGGGCGAGGAGAGGAAGAAGAGGAGGGAGTGGGCAGAGCGGTTCCGTGAGTACGGCACCGGGTGGGAGAGCTGGGACGGGGCCGTGGACAAGATTCCTTGGCCGACTAAGAGTGGTAGGCGCAGGGATGTTGACGAGGAGGAGGTCCGAGCCTTCTTCGTGAGGGGGCTGGACCTTGAAACCCTAGGCGAAGGGGGGTTCGCCGCGAAGCTGAAGGAACAGCGTGTACGTTGGCATCCTGACAAAGTCCAGCAGAAACTTGGAGGGAGAGAAAAGGCAGATGAGCGCGTTATGAAGGATGTCACGGTTGTCTTCCAGGTCATCGACACACTTTACGACGATATACGGTCCAAGTCCAGGTAGCAGGTTTGGCTGTCACATGTTACGAATACCTCAAGTGCTACCTGCTTGAGCATGAACATCTCGAGAACAATGCTAGTTATCATCGGAGTCCTTTCGCTAATATCCAGATGAATGACACTTCCGATTTACAGAACTCAGGGTCTTTGCTCCGCTGTGGCCTTGTATACAAGGCATTCTATGAACCAACTAGAACTACATTTGGCTTTGGCCATGCATAACCAGCTCGACCTCAATAATCAAAACGCCCATGCCTATGCCGAGAATTTTCGTGCGCGAGAAAATATTACAACTTTGTAGACACATCGTAAAGGCTCAAATGGTTCTACGCAGAAAGGATAATGCAGGATGGAGCCACTACTGTTTGGCAGGCGGCTCACCGAAAGAAAACCCAATGTTCTCCCGCTCGTCATCAATGACACGGCCATACCTAGAATCAGTCAGCATGATGCCCATAGAGGCATTGAAAGGGATTGACATACTCCAACAGCAACCTGAAGAACCAGACTTCCATGTCCTCCTTTCTCAGCACCTTGTTCGCCCAGTCCCGCCCCTGCAAAGCGATCCTCTCGGCCTCCTTCTTGCCAAGGTTTCCGTCGCCAAAGAAGCGCACGGCCTCGAGCCAATCGTCGCCTTGTAAGCTGAGCGGGATGTAGTGCGCCCAACCCCTGAGCCACTCGTAATGCCACTCCCTAAATATTGAGAACTTGTATATGAGACTCCTGCTTCTCAAAAACGCGTAAAACCGCCCCGAGAAGGCGTTCCCGTCAATGTCCAGGAGATACTTGTATTGCCAAGCGTCTTGTTGCTCAACCCGGCTCGTGACTTGGAAAAACTCAATCTGGGCGTCGCAATCACCCGGATCGCACTGCCCTATGTGCGAGAACTGCACACTGATAATATCCTTGTAGTCTCCTCTAGGAACCTCTTTCACCTCGAATTTGGGATGGGTGTCGTCGCCCTGATTGGTGAGAATCTTGGCTTGGTCCGCCGCATTGATCTTCTGCACGAAGCGCTGCCGGTGTTGTCGCCTCCAGCCCCCATTCCGAGAGAAACCACCCGTGGTAGAGCCGCGCCAGTACAGCTTGTCCTTCTTGGTGTCCCAGGGCTGGTCCTTTTTCTCATCATAGCTCACCTTCTCGTACCAATACCAGGGAGACGGGTATATGATGTCGTTGTACGACGAGATCTTGGACTGAGAAAAGATGGGAAACAAGTCGTGGACTATGTTGTAGGCATTTGGCCGGTCGAAGAATCCATATGTCTCGCTTAGTGAGGGCGAGTAACATATGTCTGCCATGGCCGTCTCGTTGTAAACGAAACCCAGGTCGCCCAGCCCATACTTCTCGACGTCGTCGATCCTGTCTGACTCCTCGATTGCCCGGGCAGGGCTCTCGGGCGGGCACGACATCCGTGAGTGGGTCCAGGTCGGCTGGTGAGCAAACACGTTGAAGCGCGTGAGCTTGGTCTCGGTAAAGTGCGAACCCTCGTTGAGGCCCTTGGGCTTCTTGGTGAACTCATTCCGGGGGTGGGCGACAGCATTGGCAGCTTTCATGTTCTTGTTCTTGGCAATGTCGACAAGCCGCGTCATGTCGTCGTGCGGCACAACCACCCGTGGCTCGTCGTGGATGTTGAAGCACAAGTCCATGTTGGGGAGATATTGTATGAACGACTTCATCATGCCTTCAGTTGCGTCGCGCTGCCAGTCTCCCCCGCCCTCCAGGTTGGTGATCTTGCCCTGGCGGATCTGCACGCCCAGCAGCGCATTGGCGAAGCCGAGTGCTTCTTGGGCGCGGTTTCGTATTGTAGACGGCTTCAGCCCCCAGAAAGGGGTGATCAGGTCGTGAATCGTGTCGAACTCGTCGATAAGCTGCACACCTTTGCTCGTGGCAAACTCATACCACTTGTCGAAGTTGGGCGGAGGCGGGATGCCATACCGCCTGCGGTATTCGGCCACTGCCTCCTTCAGGGACTTTGACTGTCGCATCTTGGTCTCCTCCAGCTTCGCCTCGGCATCCTTAATGAGATGCCACATGGGGTGTGAGCCGCCAGGGGCTGGCTTGTGTTTGGCGCGGGTCGGCGCATCACCTTCTGCAACCTTGTCGTCTAAGCTGGAGCTGTCGCCATCGTGTGCGTGTAACGGTCGGGTATCTGCAGAGTCTGGTTTGGAGGCCGGTGGACGTGGCGTGAGGTCAGGCTGTCGGGACGAGCCAAGTCGCAGCACTGTATAGGTCAGGAAGAAGGCGAGCACAATGGCCCCAAGGGTGAGGATCTGACGAGGTCGCATCTTCCAGACTGTCTCAGTTCAATCTGCAGAGCGCAACAGGCCGACCCCCAGTTCCTCTGTCGGTCCAGCACGAAAGGACAGCCTCCGTGTGACAGGCGCGGGCAGATGGTGGCATTGGGGCTTCTGTGCCTTTGAAACCTGCGCCAAAGGCCAAGTGTGGAGGTGACGAGTTAGGCGAGGAACAAGTTGCGACCTCTCAAGAAGTTAGATTTCCTAGCACGCCTGGGCGCTGAGGACAGGGTTCGGCGCCAAGATGCAGCGCAGATATATAAGGGGGCCCGCTGCTAACGAGTACATCCACATCCACGCGACTGCCATATAGTCCCGGGTGAGTGGAAAAGGCTCCGAAGTACCTATTAAACAGAATTAAACCTCGAGACTGGTTTCAGTCTGGCTTAGAAACTACCTTCCTAAGGTATGTGGGAACCACTACGGAGTATAGATTCAAGCACAAACCGAGGCTCTATCAACTATTGGCAGTACGAAAGTCCTACAACATTGCGCTCAGATGTGTGATCAGAGTAGACCAGTAGACTAGCCCGGCCATAAAACTAGACTGACTGAACTGCTTTACCACAACGTCGTCTGATTGATTAAACAAGGCACAGACAGCACAGCGTTAGAAAGACGAAGACATTGGGCGCAGTAAGAATTGGCCAGAAAGGTATGCAACACTCAAAGATGGCGAAGACTGGCTTGGATTGATGTCTGGATCCCGAGAGTAATCATCGGAAATCAGAAGTCCTATTTCAACCACTTCAAAAAATGGTACTAGGTGCTCAGTGCACATGATCCCCTAACCCAAGTGATATTTTCCCGGACGCCGTCCTTGAACGCCATTGCTCGCCGCCATGTCTCCCCGACCATGTCTGTCCCGGCGTCTAGTAGAAGAAACCAATGATCTTGCCAGAGACGTGCTTCCTACGGGCCTCCTCGTGATCCATGATACCAGCAGAGGTGGTCAGGATGACGTAGCCGAACTGACGAGAGGGCAGCAGACGGACGGTCCACTTCTCGAGGTCGGCAAGCTTGACGTTGTAGCGGGGAGAGATGACACCGGTCTTGTTGAGACGGCCGTTGAGCTGGACAACAATCTTGCCGGAGCGGTGGTCATCGACCTCCTCGAATTCGCCAATGTAGCCTGGAGACAAGACTGTCAGTGAGTTGTTGCGAGAGATTAAACGAAGACCACATAGAGAGATTCAGAGAACGTGTAAGATCTTCGCAGGTTGATCTATCGGCAACTTAAAAGACTGGAGTCGTTGGATTGTTGAGACCGTCGTCTAGTTATCATGCCGAATGGCGTGGGGGAGAGGGGCTCGCGAAGTCCCATGTAATCTGATCCCGATGGTCCATAAAGGAGTGGAAGCCACATACCGTGCTTCTGCATGACCTGCAGGAACTTGATAATGACCTTGGAGGAAGGTCGGATCAGGACCTGGCGCTTGCCGGCCTTCTCGGCGTTGTTGATGCTCTTAAGGGCATCGTTGAGGACGGAAGTGCGGACCATCTTGGCGGTGTTGTGGTGTTGTGAGGGAGATTCTCAGTTCGGACAAGAAAAGAGGTATCTGCCAGCGGAGAATGTCATGTTAGCCTTCGGAGGCTCCAGGAGCGTGGAGAGTGCCCTCCTCGCTGAGAAAAAATCTCAAGAGAAGGGTTCTGCCCGCCCAGCGTCGTGGAGGGAGAAGCGTATCGAGGAGATCGTCCGTCATCGCCGCCCCTGATCGTTTGTCTCGGTTGCGACTGGGTAATGCATCCTCGATTGCTCTCCCCAGCCTTCGCGAAGGGGCATATTGTCCTACGGATGCTCAAGTCATGGTGAGATTGTCGCAGTCAGTTTCACATACCTCGGGATGGTCTGTCGCGTGGGAGTTGGAAAGGCAGACAGGTGATGGACGACGTTAGGTTGACGAGGAGCAGAGATCAAAATTTTTTTCACACCTAGGCGGCGGCTTCTTTGCTGGTGGAGCTTCGGCAGGCCTGGCTCCAGCTGGCTCGAAGGTGCGTTTTGTGGGCTCAGCGCTGCCCTATCGTGGCACGGATCATCTAGTGGCTTGTGCACGCTTCTTTCCTCCCGTTGATTTTCGCACGCTTTTGCTTGCCTGCGTCTTCATTTTACGTCCCGCCCCAAAAATTGCCCACATTCGCCAATTTTCACCCTCCCTAAACCACAATATCTCTTCGAGGATCGCTCTGACAGCAACTTGAATACCAAACAAGCAAAATGGTGAGAACTGCCCAATTTGCCTTGGTCGGCTGGCTCGGTCGGATGGCGCATGTCTGGCTCCGATGCTGTGTGGCCCTGGCGCAACTTCATGGGGCGGAATGCGGTGCATTCGAAGACCGCAGTCTAGCCGCTCGCCCCCTCCGGCCACACGACGTCAATTGAACAAATCGAGCTGACATGGTCCTTTTGAACCACAGTCGGACGTAGAAGAGAACAACGCTCCCGAAGTCGCCGAGGAGGTCGAAGTCTCCGCCGATGCCGCCTCCAAGGGTCAGATGTCCGTCCTGGACGCCCTCAAGGGTGTGCTGAAGCTAGCTCTCATGCACGACGGTCTTGCCCGTGGTCTGCGTGAGGCTAGCAAGGCCCTCGACCGCCGCCAGGCTCACATGTGTGTCCTGAACGAGGCCTGCGAGGAGGATGCATACAAGAAGCTCGTCATTGCTCTCTGCTCCGAGCACAAGATCCCCCTGATCAAGGTTCCCGACGGAAAGCAGCTCGGCGAGTGGGCCGGTCTCTGTGAGTAGCCCCCAATTTGTGTCTCGGGATTTGCGAGCATATGCCGGTTTAAGTGCTTGGACACCAGCTAATACATGGTTAACAGGCGTCCTCGACCGTGAGGGCAACGCTCGCAAGGTCGTCAACTGCTCCTGCGTCGTCGTCAAGGACTGGGGTGAGGAGTCCCAGGAGCGCTCCATCCTCCTCAACTACTTCCAGACCGAGCAATAAACGACATGTCACATCGATTGGGGCGGGGCGTTTATCATTCGGGAGGATATAAATGATGCATCGGGGCTATTTCATGGTCGCGTCCACAATGACTTCATCGGATGTACGACAAGCTTCGACAATTGGCATGGTTCGGATATGGGACATTTGAGACCTGGAAACCCTACTAAGTACGGATCCAAAAAAAGGAAATCGAGCAAAAGGCCTCCTAGGCTCTTCGTCAAACCTGCCCACAAGGTTGTCCTGTGATTAGCGTGCCTGCCTGTCGCTAACGTGACCTTTTCGGAAGGAGATCAACACGTCAGAGGGCTCCAGCTACTTACTCCAGTGCCCTCTCACGGCCAAACTCATTGTGATGACCTGGACCCAGAAAGCGGAGAGACGATTACAACAGAATCATCAACTGTTGTTCAGCTGACTGCTCTTCGCCGAGATCTGATGACCAATGACTGCGGTAGCCTCAAGCATATGTCCAGACAATCTGCGCACCATTCTAGCCTTGCCTACACCCTGTGTGTTGGCTGATCAACTTAGCTACCTCATATCCATTACTCCAAGTGACACCCATAGTCCCAAATTTTGTGCACTATGCTAGATGGGGAAATTAATTTAAATCGTCTTAGACTGGGTCTCATGGGCATATGTGAAGCGAGTCACAGCCAGCCAACTGTTATCAACCCTGGAGCTCTGCTTGTAGAACTCATGGAAGCTAAGTAAGGCTGATGCTGTGAGTGTGTGTATACACAGCACC
Organism: Diaporthe helianthi; assembly: GCA_001702395.2. Taxonomy (NCBI): domain Eukaryota; kingdom Fungi; phylum Ascomycota; class Sordariomycetes; order Diaporthales; family Diaporthaceae; genus Diaporthe; species Diaporthe helianthi. The sequence continues at coordinate 1,221 of MAVT02001337.1, read as the reverse complement.
TTCATGATAAGATTAATGGCCTTCTGCAGCTCACAAACCATTCTGTCAATCATAATTATCACTGCTTAGCAAAATGCCAAGAAGCCTTAGAAATCAGAATGGCAGTGTATATACTAGTACTATGTAAACTATTTCCTCAGCATCTTACAAGCCTATTTACCTTTGTTCTTCTAGAGTCAAAGATTCAAGACATGCTGTGCCTCAGTTGCATGAACAAATATTCTTGCCCACTCGACTAACTGCGTTGTTTATCTACCAGCTTACTTTTCGTGTTTCAGAGCTCTCCTTCGGTCCTGAACCATGAAAATGTGCCAACCTTGATCCGTCTTCTTCTTCCTGATCTCGTCAAGAGCTGACACTGAACCTGCAATGTGAAAGCTACATTAGAAATCTTTCTAACTTCCAGTAATTAAAAGCAACTAGTGCTTCAGCCACAACTGTATTTTTCCTCCCCCCTCCCCCCACCATTAGTCTATCAGGCTTCTTCACCATTAGGCTCTTCTTTAGGAGCTTGTAGGCTACATATTAGACTTCTACATCTCTATACTTATTTCTATACTTACTTCTTAAAGCTATATCTACTAGTACCCTTTTCTTTCTTTAGCCTTTATATTTTACTTATAACTTTAAGACTAGTTACTTATCTTTAGTAAGAAGAGTATAAATAAGGAGTAGTATTTTATTATTATATATATCTTACTTTTTAAGTTTTTTATAAATATAAGTCTTTTTTATTTTATAATTTAAGTAGCCCCTCTTAAGTATAAAGTTAAAAGACTTATAATTAAAGTTTTTTTAACTAAGTTAATTTAACTATTTACTATCTCTTTATAACTAGGGTATTTTCTAGTCTTATTTAGTAGAGCCTCTTTTTAAGCTTAGCTAACTTAGTAGTATTTACTTTTTTAATACTATACTTTAAAGGATTCTTAACTCTAACTTTAAAGTTTTTAAAAATTAGAATATATTAAGATTCTAGCTTAAACTCTCTTAGCGTTTCTAAGAATATATTAACTATCTTTATACTTAATAGATTTAGCTCTAAGTAGAGGGCTACCTTAGTATAAAGATAAACCTACTTATTTATCTCTATTATCGCTATAGAGCTATTAGGGCCGTGCATCTAGATAATAGAATATAGTTGTCTTACCTAGTTAAGGTTATCTTAATAGTAGTCTATTTAATTACTTCTAAGTAGTCTTATAGAAGAAGGTTATTATA
>MAVT02001336.1:0-13611 GCA_001702395.2 Diaporthe helianthi | reverse complement strand
GCCCCTAAGTAAGAGGGGCCTACTTATAGTAGTCTAGGTTACTAGGTTACTCCTATTAACGACAGGAGCCGTTAATTACTTGCCATGTATCTCATTGCGGTACATGTGTGCTCACGGAGATCAGATCCGGTAAAACTAGATGAGTCTTTGATAATTAGTCTATTTTGAAATTAGAGGAATCCTTGCATGGTGTTCTCCCGCTTCGAACCCGAAGAGGGCACTGATTAGGGCGATGGCAGGAACGCTGCGACCAAGGCCTCCCTGTCTTATATCCATACCACTATCCATACTCATGCTATTTCCATGGGCTTCACGCCGTCCTAAATCCACAACAGCATAACTACTGACAGTTGGGATGCCGGCACTTTTTATGAAAGTCCCGATGGCGGAGTATCCCAGCATAGTTCAGAATTCCCTTGTAGTAATTGCGACAGCCCGCCGTCTGGCACCAGACGATTCTATGTCCATCTTCGTCTTCCGTGATATTATATGATTCCGGATCGAGGGTGTTGTACCACTGTGGGGCGATCTTGCCTTTGTAATGGGTGAGAAAGCTCCTCTCATAGTCAACCTTGGTGCAGTCCTTACCAGCGTGACAGGGCCTGACATCTATCCTGGCCCGTCCCACGCCACGATTGAATGGCACCCACGAGTCGGAACGGGACAGGTGACGCTTCTGGTCTGCCGCGCATTCTTTCGGTGCTTGCTTCTTCAGCCAGCGCAATATGTTGCGTATGGTCGAGCCGGACGTTGTTGGGGGCCGTAACGAGTCCAAGCCTTTGTATGAATCACTCATGCATTCCGTTCTTCCTGACAGCCAAGGCTCACATTCCCACTCCCAGCGCACATTCTCGCTTCCCGCAAAGGTGGTGCAGTGGCAGTCGTTTGGGTCGAAACAGCGAAGGGGGGGTAATTCCATGGCCGTGACCGAGGATGGAACGATGTGTTTTCCCACATTCTCGTAGGTCTCTGAAAGCCTTGGACGTAGTGTAATCATCTGACCATCGAATGGTACATGAGCCGCCCAGGCCACGCCATATGAGTAAGGAATATTACAATCCACCAAGATCCTGGGCCGGCGGAACCCAACGCACAATCCATTTCGAGACCCACAAGTGCCTGACGACTCCGGAAACGCCCCACCTTCAGCCTTTCCACATGGTATAATGTGGCTCTTGTCGCTGCAGATGACAGTCCTAAACACGTCCTCTTTTCGGTGCCATGGATACCTGCGGCGATTGTCGGATGCAGATCGAAGGCCAGACAAATGTGACAGGCTAATAGCGCCACCGTCGTGCTGACAGACCCGCATGAAACCTTCGTGCGCAATACAATAACGAAACCGGGCCGGCTTGAGGCGCTGGGTGGCTGAGAAGAGGCATGCAGGGTGGTCCAAACCACATGCGGAGCAGTGGATGTACTCGGTGAGCTTGTGGAGTCTCTGCTCCCACCGTGGCGATCTACGGGCCACCAAGCAACCACTGCAGCACTCGTCACGGTCGATCAAGCCCAGGAATCTTGGACGGTGCTGTGCCGGCGAGCTGACCCCAAATTTTGGCCAGTTCAGAGGTCCTGTCTCCGACAATTTCGGGTTGTTTCCACGGAGTGGACTTAGGACTTCTCGCACGCACAGAGGAGGAAATCGGCGTGCCACCCGTCTGAGGCATTCGACACCACTGTTGTTTAACATGCTGATGATTTTGAGGACCAGTCTGTCTGGCAAGGAGTGGAGTAAGCTCAGGTTCTTGTTGTGCCACATGGCCGCCACGAGCGGGTCCATGCCTTGCGGTGGTGACGGGTGGGTCCCCAGCCGGCGTCGAGACGCAGGAGCTGGCGAGGGAGGGTACAATTCGTCGTACGTGGGCGGAGCTCCTCCGGCAGCCCGTTGCTTTCGAGTTGCAGCCTGCCTCGGTAAGGTACAGATGGCTGTCCCAAGTGTCCCACCTGGGTCTGTCCGCGGTCCATAATGCAGAGCCGTGAATATAGCGTCGGCATTCTCCCTTGTGTTATGTGTGAGCCGGGCTTGGCGGGTTGCACGGGGCTCCCGAGTCGAGCCAGGTGTCGTGTAAGAGTTGTCGGCCATGGTTGATGGCCTGGTATAGTCAAAATCGACAGATTGTCGTCTTCGAAAGTTGTGCGGGATGAGGATGCCGGAGTTGTGGTTTCGGTGGTAGGGTTTTGAGGCTGAATTCATGAGGAAAATAAGGAATAAGGAAGAGATCTGAATGCAGGTGGATAGTGTAACGGGCTTACGGCTGGGCCCTCATAAAAGCTCCAGGGCAGGGAATTGAATGAATTTGATCTTCCAGAATCCTTAGGAGCAATTTCCGTAGAGCGGAGTCGCAAGTGTCAACACTAAGATTGTCCGGCACACAGCACTTGAGGCTAACCAACTTAATCTGTTTGTGGGATGACCAGGGGCCTCTGTGTCTACAAATGTTCTCAATGTTGAAAATGACCCCAGTGACTCTGCCCAAGCGGTTTGTTCACGCACTCTTTCACAGGCAGACGTTGGCCCATCAGTGTTTTTCCGAATCTTCGCAGTTGGTTTCGGCAGACAGTCTATGACCATCTGCTCTTGTGTCTGCTCCGTACGAGCCTTGGTGATCGGATTGATACGGGTCGTTGGGAAAGCATTTGACCCAAGTCCGCAATAGCCGCTCGGGTCTGGGATGATTTGGGAGCTTCGACTCGACGCCGCAGGGAAGGTGATGTGCTGGCTGAGGAGACCTGATAGCCGTCCTTGAACAGTGAATTGCGGTGACTGAAGGTGTCTTCTAGGCAATCCGTCGGAATCGTCCACTGTTGGCGTGATAATGGCATCATGCAAGCACGTGGAGACTTGGACCGCTGTCAGATACGCAGAAAGTTGAAGAGGTGTGACAAAGCTTATACGCTGGAACAAACTGCACAGAATCTTGAGTCTTGGAATTCGCTCGTCGTTATTGTGTTCCGATTCTGCGAGCGGCTTGGCGGAACGCCTCTGGACAGAAGGTCTTGGTTGGACGCACAATGATACAAGAAGGATGCTCATCGATGGGCAAAGAGGGGTGAAAATCAAAAAGAATGGTTTGAATGGGTAGTGGAACATGGTCGAAGGTTGTGCCGCAAGATGGTTCGCGAAGCACCGACTGCATTGAAGTGGAGAGAACATGCCGGAGCCTGGCCATCCCATTGATGCTTTGACACGGGAATCAGGACAAAATTGACGGGTAAAAAATGTTCTGGGAAGGTAGATAATCTCTGCACAACACGGACAACCATCGAATTTGTTGTTTTTTTTTGGAGCGTCAGTCGGAGATGGGGCCACATGATGCCAGTCGAGGGGGCCACGTGATGAGGACCCCATTTCATTTCATTCACATACCCAAGGTTGATTGTCTAGGCATCCGCAAAGACCAGTTTCATTTGTCAAGTCATGGCTTGCATGTCGTGATCCCCTGAACTGGATTCTTCCTCTCTACCTTTAATAAATATTCTCAAATACTCGTGTCCATGACTCCGCGTCGCCCTCCCAGCCTCCTCATCCCTCAACTGTCTAGTCCTCGGTGGTTCCCTCCGATAAAGTAGCATAGCAACGCTTCGCCCCGGCCGGCCCCCAAGACCATCGTTGCTCCGATCAAAGTACAACGCCCAGACGCCAGGGTGAGTCTCGGGCGCTTCCTCGACAGCAAGGAAGCCCTCCCATCCTTCAAAGGTGACAGGCCGCTCGCGCTCGGTGCAGTCCCACGGCCCCAGGAGGTGGCCAGCGGACTCGGCGCGTGAGCCGTACTTGACCTCGGACTTGTCGCGGTACACGTAGATCCATTTGAGGTCAGTCGGCTCGTCGCGGATTGTTGAGACCAGGCCCTCGCCCTTGAGGCCCTCGCGACCCCACTGCTCCTGGTAGACGGGGTGCGGAAGGTAGAAGCCCGAGAACAGGCGGCCGGTGGTATTCAACTCTACTTGTCCAGCATTTTCTGAGGGGGTAGTTGGATCTTGCGTTCCTGGGTCATGGCTGGTTGTGGTTGCGTTTGAACCTGTCTCCATGACGAATAGAACTCTTGGATACGTGACCATGATTATCAAGTAAGGTATTTAGGACTGAGACTTGTGACTGATTGAAAACCCTGTGCAAGCTTTCTCAGCTGGGTGCATCTCCATGACTGAGGTGTGATACACATTGAACTTTGAAGCGTCCTGAAGAAGTGATCATGTTGCCATCCTCGATGAACAACCCACAGATGGCTGCTGGACTCTGCGACCTACCACATCCAGACACAAACTCTGTGCATAGGTACATCTTTTTCTAATTTGCCTTTCTCTATTCTCCTTGCAACCTTCAGAACCCATCAAGCGCGGGCTTGTGAATATGCTACCCGCAAGAAATAGACGTTGAAATGTTCTTTGGTAGTTGATGACTTTGTTGCCTGAATATGAATTCTCTGAACGGGTTGACTGACACACATGTGCAAACTATCACACATAAACTCCTCGAGCCTCATAGCCCTACTACCTCGCTCACAGCGTTGATGTTGTAATCCAGAAAAAGTCACTGCGATCTGTGGACATCCCAGGGGCCATCAATGATTTCTTTTGTGACTAGGTCTCCTCTTAAAGTCACGAAGCGAAGTTCTCTGAATGTGTAAAATCCAGAGTCACGGTAGGTATTTAGTCAAGTGAGAACATTTCCTATAAAAGGCACAGATTCTTCAACCTTGCTTGATTCTTGAATATTCAACCAACTGCAGCCGAAGTAACCTCACCAAGCATAGCAAGACGAAATATCAGTTTCGGCACAAGAGACTCGCCAATCATCAAAAAGCGAAATATCAACTCAATCACAAGAGACCCAATCTCAGTCGCAACGGCAGAATGGCGACACCTGGAGGAGGTCAAATGAACCCGGGCGGGTCTGGCCACGGCCCTTCCGGCGGCGGCGGATCTGGATCCGGAGGAAAGAAATCGCAGGACCCCTCCGTGCCTCGATGTGGGCCATGGCAGGACAAGCCTCGCACCGAGTCCCAGTGGGATCAGGAGCCGCCCCGGCCATCATGCATCAGTGGTTCGTGCACTAGGGAGCAGCACGAGCACAGTGGGGAGAGCAATTACACCCACAAGTAGAGGAGAGGTGATTTGTGAAACTACTTCGGAGTTGTGGCAGATATTGAGAGGCTGTGACTACCAACAGCTCAGTTTCAGTCAGCCTGAAGAGAGGCAATAAAATGCGCCTAGACTTCACAATTTCTGTTCATTGGTTGATTACATTGCGAATGTACTGGCGACATATGACCCGGGCAATAGATTCCTACTTTGGCGTGTGAGATGAGTTGCTCGTCATGTACGAGGATGCACAAAAACTCACAACTTTTAATCAGATCCCGCTCGAGGCTCTAGGAGGTATGGAAGACTTGCCTCACGACATGCTCCAGGAACAGCTTTACACGTTTTGGTAACAGAAGAAAAATCGGCATCTGACGGCGCCCAATCGGTGTTACAACTCGCGATCCGGGACCAGCACAACCTCGCCGACCTCGTGTGAAGGCCGCCAAAGGGAACATGGACACAGCTCCAGCACAGAGTCCTCGTAACATCGGGGCACAGGGGAAAAAGTAGAAACAAGCTATTGAAAGAGACAGAAAGGTATAGCGACTAATTGTTGACGTTGAGAAAGCCTTAGTCCTTAAGCAGGCATATAGCCAAAAGTCACCTCCAAATCAGGAAATCCACTAAAGGGAAAGAATTCATTCTCAATAGCCAGCGACGATGCCTCGAGGAGTTTTACGAATCACCCTGTGGGCAACATGTCGTCCAGCAGAACCAACAAATAGGTTTCCTCGCGGACGTCTGATTTAAAATGTCCACTCAGTGCCGTGTCAAACCGTCTAGTATGACATGACACCAGTAACACACCGCCGCCCCATCGGAAAGTTAAGTCAACGACCTACTTCACGCACCACCCCCTTCCCGCACACTACGAATTCTTATACTTCTGATTAGCATCGCTTATACAAATACCTATATCATAAGCCCTATAAAAATCGTATATATATAAAAATTACACTATTCAATTCTTCTCCTTCTTCTATATATAATAGTATATTAAATATACCCTACTTTAAAATTCTTACTACTATTAACTCCTAGATTAATAGTAGGTCCTAACGTAAAGTATATAACGACTACTACCTTAATAGATTTACTTTTCACTATCGTTTAATAGGTATTTTAACCTATAAAGAGTATAATTTTACTTACTAGAAGCTATCGCTAGTATAAGAGGGTTTTTTAGCTAACTAGGCCCTTATATAGGGTTAGCTAGTATACCCTCCTTTATATATCTTACTTGAGTGCTTTATAAGCTAGATCGCTAACTATAAGAATCGTAATCTAATAACCTACCTGCTTATTAGTAAAAGATAGATTTATTATTTCTTATAGTAGAATCTATTTATTAAGACCCTTAAAGCTATATATATTAACTATTATTAAGTTAGTAGCGCTATAATTAAGTCCTTAAATAAGTTTTATAACTACCTTAAGATCCTTAAGCTTACTAATGTTCTTAAGGAGGATTAGTAGTATACTAATAAGATTAGTATATAAGAGGGTAATAGGGATAATAGTTTAGTAATTACATTATTAGAAAATAAGTTAATTATTAAAAAAAGGTACTATAGAGATTATAGTATATAGTAATTAAGTACTATAATACTATAAGAAAGGTACTTCTATTACTTATTATCTTTAAGGTAAAAATCGTCTAATAATAGTAGTTTCCTTATAATAACCTTAATAACTTTAAAGGCTGGAACTTTATAAGCTTAGAAATAGGCTAGATAAACAATTAAATAGGTTTAAAGTAGCTAGAAGAGGTCTTTATATTAAATATAAGGCTTAGTAATCCTAAGAGCTAGTAAGTTCTTATTATTAATAGCTACTACTTATATATAACTAACGACTTCTTTTAGGCTTATTTTTATAATTAAATATAGCTTATTTTCCTCTTAGTATATACTTCTTATATACTATAACTACTTAACGTTAGGATCTTCTTTATTCTAAAGAGACGCTATTACTGGTAGCTTAGGCTTCTTATAGTAATATATAGTATAGAGGAATCCTCTAAGGAATTCTTCTTAAGGGTATATAAAGTAGCTTATATAGTAGTATTTATACTACTTAAAGTTAAAAAGCTTAGTTTATAATAGAAATTTAGCTATAGTAAAGAGAGAAGGCGCTTAACTTAAGGCTAGTAGTTAGATCTAGTACCCTAGCTACTACTATACCTACTCTAAAGCTACTACTACCTAAATTAGATAAGGAACTAGCTATAATTAGTTTAAAAATACCTAAATCCTCTTACTAGGTATACGCTATTAAGTCTAAATTATATACATTAAGCGAGACCTTCCAAATACCTACAGCCTAATTACTCTTCTATAAGTTAGCTAAGGGGCTAGACGAGTTAAGTATATATATAGTTACTATAAAGGCTAAATATAAGGTATTTATAAATACCCTTAGTAATTAGAAGCCTTATAAATATACTTAAGTTACACCTAACCTAAATTAGGCTTTTATCAAAGTTATAGTAGTTAGGAAGTAGAGGGTATTTATAGGATAAGGTATAGTAGGTACTCTATTAGAACTTAATAATAATAACGTTAAGGATAATAATAAAGACTTACTAGTAGACTATATTAAAGTTTAAGGGCTAGATACTAAGGAGTCCTAATTAGATAGTGAATAGCTTTAATAGTTATCGAGAAATTTAAGTTAAAAGCTAGGTAGTTGATTTCTAGGTATCTAAATTCGTAATGTACGGGAAGGGGGTGGTGCGTAAAGTGGGTCGTTGACTTACCCGGAATCGTTTCAACCAGCTCTAGAGTACGATCAATTTCCTTGAACACTTCTTCGGTGCGAAGCATTCCTTCCCGTCCTTGAAGACATTCCTCGGTTTGGAAACACTTATCCCGTTGTAAACTGCGTGCGTGTCAGCATCTGATAAGGCTGAGCAGAGAGCCTCAGCTAATAGTATATAGCAATCTCGCAGGATGGCTTCGTCGACATACTAAGTAATCATGGTCGCATTGAAAGCTTTTTCTTTATTATCGTGTAATTTATAATTTATACCTTACCATAACATGTATTTAAGTTATATCTTGTAAGTGACATGTTAGTCAACTGGTTGGCATTGTTTCCTTATTACCATCATGACCACCAGCATCACCACTACTGTCGCCGCCGCAGGCCGTGCCCGGCTGGCCGGTCTGCCCTGCCAGCCCTGCCAGCCAGACAGCCAGACAGCCAGACAGCCGACGCCGCCACCCTCGCTGAGCCGGCCATCAAGGCATTGGCCACGCCACACGGCCAGGCGTGGGCACGGGCCGTAGTGCCCACCATAGGTATTAGGGTAGCGTGGTGTCCGATGTCCGCTGTAGCAGGCTCTATGGTGACCGTTGTGCTAGGGTTGGTTTCTAAGCGGCGGGACCGCCGCCTCGCCGCGCGAGGTAGAGGGGGATCTCACGGTAAAGGAGAAGAAAGACGGGCCCTGCCCCCCGCCCTCGCCCGCGACCATCACCGCAACCGTTGACGGCTATGACTACCCTGGGGGGGTAGGGGGGTCGTGGGTTGGGCAACTACCTACTAGGCTGATGTCCGCCGCCGCCGCCGCCGCCAGAACACATCCACACCAGTCATGACGACGTGGTGGAAAGGGGTTGGGGCTAGGACTTAGTTCGGGGTTAGGGGGGGGGGGGAAGGAGGGCCGGCGTGCCCTCAGAATTTGGGGTTAGAAAAGTTTTGTTTTGCTTTTTGTTTTAATGGTTTTTGTTTAGCTAGGTACACAATACACGAGTGTGCACGCCGCCCTCCAGGCCTATGGCTGGTAGGCAGACCGCGCGTCAAGACTAAACACGACACGCCCGTGCGAGCAGCGCGTTAAGAGGCGGCGTGCTCATAACTCTCGCCATACAACTTCAGTGCGTGACGGCAAGGCGACCACTGTCCGTCCGTCCGTCACGCACCAGGTTCACTGCGTAGCCCTGTGCGGGAGAGGGCAGGCTTGCAGGCTTCGTTTGTGGATTCATGGTAGGTGCGGGCAGGCAGCACAATGGACTTAAAAAGCCTGCTGGAGGTTATTGGGGCGCAGGTGACCTCGGGCATGTTTCGCGGCTTGCTGGCTGGGGTGTGCCAGCTGCCGCCGTGGATGATCTGGTCAGTTAGTGAAGTTAGCTACATGACGATATCTCGAGCCCCGACTGTTTAACGTTTAGCCAGGGGGAGGGGGTAACAAGGTCGTTTAGTTTTATGCTTCTAAGGTTGATCGTCATCTAGTGGTAACGTAGTCGTAGTAGAATCTGGCTAAAGTCGGTACAATTTTGGAAGACAGGGCTGGGCTGGGCGAGGAGATGTGATTAAAACGTGTAGACTGTGAAATCGCGGACGAAGAATAAATGAATCGAATGTTGGCTTCCACAGGTAGCTGATGTGGTGGGCAGCTTGGATGGCCCAGCTGGTAACGTTACAGCTCTGCGCGAGCAAACGCCACAATGCCCGTGGAAAGCTGCCGACGGGCCATGATCGCATGCAGTCCTTACTTTGAGCGTAGGGTAATCTTTGCTTCGTTCATCGCAGTATTGTTGATGAGTCCCTGCAAAGAGTAATCAGTCGACCTAGACAAATGCGCATGATCCAGGCTCCTTTGACGTCTAGCTAGGACAGGGTTCACGTTGAAATGGCGATGTTGACCCGCAGTTGGCGACCATCCACGAGACGTCTTCCTAGGGGCCATCAAATTAGATTGAATCGCTCCATCCGAGGTTGTTAGACTCAAGACGGCCATAGCAAATCATGGTTACGGGTAAAACAACTTTTGGTTGCGCGGCCGGATCACTCGAAGACAACATGCCATGCAGACACACGGGAAAAACTACCATTAAATAGAAAGTAAACTTGGGGAAAAATCAGGAGGCCGTCACAACGACCTCAGCACCAGCAAGCCCCGCCGCGCTCGCCTTGACCGTGATGGCACCACTTCCAGTCCCTTTCACAATAGCCAGCGCATACCCATTAAAGGCATTGCGCACCAGGCTAGGGAAAACAGTCAAGTCGGTGGGGTTCCCATTATCCGTCGTCACAATCTCACCAGGACCCTCCACCGAGAAGGTGATCTCGTCACCAGCATACGGCACCCGGTCCCCATTCCCATCCACCACCGTGATCGAGACAAACGACAAATCATACCCGTCACCAGCGATAGCCGTGCGGTCAGCAGTGATATTCAGCGACGTCGCAGCGCCCACTGTCCGAACCTCCTCCTCAGCCCAGACCTCCCCACCCTTGTACGTCACAGCCCGCAGGCTACCAGGCGAGTACGTGACATTGTCCCACCGGAAGCGGTACTCCCGCTCGGGCTTGGTGATCCGGCCGGCCGACCTGCCATTCACAAACAGCTCGGCCTCGTCCGCGGACGACAAGACGTGCACGGGCGTGACGAGGCCCTCGCGCTGCCCATCCCAGCTCCAGTGCGGCAGGATGTGCGCGCTGCGGACCTCGGGCGCCCAGCGCGCCTGGTACAGCCACCAGCGGTCCTTCTTGAACCCGGCGAGGTCGATGATGCCAAAGTACGAGCTGCGCGCCGTGTACTCGTCCCCGTCGTAAGGCGTCGGCTCGCCGATATAGTCCCACCCGGTCCAGACGAACTCGCCGCCCGCAAAGGGCTGGTACCGGTCTTGTTGCGCAAACACCTTGTCGGCCGAGGAGCCCCAGGAGGGCCCGTAGAGCTCGTATGCGCTGACGTGCTCCGACGTGCTGTTCGCGCCTGAGCCGTCGACTAGGATGGCGGACTGATTGCCCACCACGGGGAAGAGGTAGGTCTCGCGCGAGCTGAGCGACGAGGCGGACTCGCTCGTCCAGAGGAGCTTGTCCGGGTAGGTGGCGTGGAACCGCGGGAAGGTGCCGTCGTAGCTGACGCCGCGGCCCTCGCCCTGGTAGTTAAGGGACTCCACGTCGAGGACGTCAGCCAGGGCCGAGCCGGGCTGGGCGTTGTTCAGGGCTGAGGTGATGGGCCGCGTGCCGTCCTCGGAGTCGATGATGTCCTTGAGGATCTGACCTGTGGCGCCGCCCTCGGCGGTGGACTGCTCTGGGATCTCGTTGCCGATGCTCCAGACCATGACGGAGGGGTGGTTGAAGTCGCGACGGACGAAGGAGCGGAGGTCGGCCTCGTGCCACTCGGGGAAGAGGAGGTGGTAGTCGTTGTCGACCTTGGCACGGTTCCAAACGTCAAAGGCCTCGTTGATTACCAGGAAGCCGAACTCGTCGGCGAGGTCCAGGAGCTCGGGGGCAGGGGGGTTGTGGGACATGCGGAGGGCGTTGGAGCCGAGTTCGCGGAGGTACTCAAGTTGGCGTTCTGCCGCGCGGTAGTTGAATGCGGCGCCCAGACTACCGAGGTCGTGGTGGTTGTTGGTTCCCTTGACGTAAACCCTCTCGCCGTTCACAATGAGGCCGTCTCCGGTGTATTCTAGAGCGCGTATTCCGAATTTGGACTCGTATGTGTCGAGGACGGTGTCTCCAGATGACACTGTCGTAACGGCAACATACTGGTTGGGCGTGCCAGAGGGGAGTACGCCCCAGAGCTGGGGGTTGGCGATCGTCACAGTGCCGTTGGCAGATGCTTTGCCTTGGGCTTCTATGTCCACCGATGCGGTGGGGAAAGTGGCCACCACTTCATCTGATCCAAGGAGGTGAACTTCAGTGGCGATGTCAACAGTCTGGGCCTCATCCAGCTTGTTCTCAATCTCAACGACCAGGTCCACCGTCGCAGAGTCGGCAGAAACGCTAGGTGTCCTGATCTTGGTACCGAATTGCGAGACGTGGACCTTGGAGGTCTTTACGATCCACACATTGCGGTAAATGCCAGCACCGGGATACCAACGGGAAGACTCTTTCTGGTTCTCCAGGCGTACGGCAAGGATGTTATCTTCCCCAGCCTTGACATGGTCCGTGAGGTCGACACGGAAAGAGGCGTATCCATATGGCCAGCCGCCAACAAACTCGCCATTGACCCAGACTGCAGAATACGACTGCGCGCCGTCAATGTCCAAGGAAAGGGATTTGGATCCGTCCACGTCGGCCTCTGTGAAGGTCAGGTTGCGGCGGTACCAGCCGATTCCGTTGGATGGAAGACGGCCCATGCCGCCACTGATGCCCTCGGCGAGGAAGGGGCCTTTGACCGCCCAGTCGTGGGGCAGGTTCAGCTGCTCCCATGACGAGTCATCGAACGAGGGCTGGACGTAGACGACGTCCGCACCCGGAGCGGTGCTGTTCGAAGGGTAAGGGTACGGCGTGCCGTCGACGATGAAGTTGTTGGCTTGTGGGAGGATCCATGGCTTGAGGGTGTCGTTGTAGGACAGCCCGTCGGAATTCTCCTCGAACCGCTGGAACCTCCATGCGCTGTTGATGCTGGTACGCTCGCGAACCGATGTTGACTCGGCCCTCGGGGCAACTGGGGCTCTCTCAGCAGGGTGTGCGGCGACTGGGAAGGAACATAGCGGCAGGACAATCGATGCCGCGAGAAGTCCGCCGACGTTGCTCGCAGCTCGGAGAACTGAATGCATGGCTGACGTTATGAACGAAGGAATCCCACCACTTCAGGTGCTCGCTCGCTCGCGTGGTCCTCCATCTTCAACTACTGCGCCGAACCGAACGGGCATCTCGTCTCTTATAACCCGTCGAGCAATGGCTCGCGAGTCGCGTCATAGCCCGCCTGTTGCTACCTAGGTACTCATGATAGCCGCTCGCGACAAGTCTCCCCCGAATATTGTGGACCTGAGGGGTTGTACTCGAGTTAGCCCCAGGCTTCAACGCAACGTTGCCCAACTGATTGCAACGGTTCTCCGTGCTTCCCCGCATCGTCACTGAGGGAACTCTGGGTCGTGGTGGAGAAGGATACCGGAGTACTGAACCTTGCTTGAATGCTTATTACGACATCGAACAGCCAATGTGGACTAGGCCGGTCCTGGATGCAGGTCCCGCTCCTTGGCGACAGGCATGGATCAGTTCGTCCGGTAGATTGCTTGTATGGCAAGTCAACTGCTCGTTAGTCGCAATTCGGCAATTGCCAATTCTGGGCGAAAGTTTCAACTAAGAAGTGAGGTTCGGCGGTTTCCAAGTGCCTGAGCAGAGAGTAGTTAGGGATGGAGGCAGAGTGATGCTTGCTGGTGGTCATCAGGAGCAGTAAGAGCTGGCCGACGACTTGCTGTCGGCCTATCTTTCGAACCGATTGAGCCAATCGGAGCCCACCAGACCCCGGTCGGCACCTCATCCCCAAGTCAGGCTCCCAATTTGCCGAGAATTTGCCGGTAATCTTGGTCGTACCGTACAAGTGAGCCGACCAAAAACATCATTGACTGATCACTCCCTTCTGGTGCAACAAAACCGACTTGAGTGTGTCCATAAGAAGTAGTAAATGAATGTGCGTTTATTCTCTGGCAGGAAAACCCAAGTTTCACCACGTTCAGGTGCACAATGCAACTTTGACGCCTATAAAAGTAAGTAGTGTTATTCTTAATCCATAGACGGCCTAAAGGTATATAGTCCCTTTATATAGTAGTAAACGCTTAGAGACCT